>PVKS010003367.1:0-104651 GCA_004027875.1 Aplodontia rufa | reverse complement strand
TTAAAAGAATAACTATAACATTATGGCCATTAATTGTAATATTTCCAAATATTAGTAATGCTATAATTATGAAATTGTCAAGTATTAAAGTCACTTTTTAAGTGATCATTCAAAATTCACTGTATCTAATAATGCAAACCATTTCCTAATAGAACTTATTATGTCATGATATTGAAATTTTCAGTAGCCTTTATTGATTAATTATTTTCATGAGGCTAAATAAAATTGTTTTTTTTTTCTAATAGTTTTCTTTAGGAAGATTTACTAAAAATTTCATCAATACTTTTTTTTACTTAAACATAATTGATATAAAGATGCATACAAATAGTAGGTATTATAAAGGCAAAAATATCCTTTTTCTGAGGGTTAGTGGAAATAGAAATGTAAATGCACTTATTAATCAAAATGATTATTGCTTTAATGAGGCTAGTTCAGAAAGCAGTAGGAGCACAGAAGAAAGATTACTAGCTTAGAATGGAGAAATTCATCCCAGTTCTTTTATTGTGTGGATAGCTACCTCATTCTTCTCAAAGTGATTTAATATGTGTTGCTGTGTGTTCAGACATACTTAAGCAGCTGGTGAAAGCAACGACTATACTTTTATACAGATTGAAGACAACTGCATGAACTCATTTGTGCTATCAACTAATTTTGGGGCATCCTATAGTTAGGCCGCATCATGTATCTTACAGAAAATTTTAAGGGGAGTTTTAAAACCTACATATCAAATCAAAGGGATAATAAAACAATTACTACTTTTAGTTTTACAAAGATTGTAGAGTTCATTAGAAATAAAATGGAGACTTAATACTCCATTCAAGAATTAAGTTTTTATAGTTATGATATTAGTAATTAGGTACTTAGTAACTTTTTTGTAAGGTCAATATAACCACTTAAAAATGGATATCAAGAATTTGAACCAAACATGAAGAGCATGGTCCTAGTAAAGGCTCCCTAAAGTCATCAAAACCCCTGAGGGTGAGGTGGTAGGGTCAACTCATACTAGCTCATGACATTCAGCAGGGTGCGTCTCCTCCCAAATTTGCATTTCATAATGAGTACTATTTTCCAGAAAGTCATTGATAAACATCTGCTAGTCCATCCCTGAATACTGCCTTGGGACGTCAGGTCTCTGAGGAATACAACCAAAAAAAATATATATATCTTACTGTTGCAATATTTTCTTGTGATGCCACAGGACTCAGATGAAATGACAGTCTCTGCAGATTAATGTATCATACTAGACTGACTATAAAGGATGTTTAGGATAGATTATAAGTCATACTGCTATGGGCTGAATTGTGTCTCCAAAATTCATATGTTAATGCCCTAGTCCCCAGTACTTAAGAATATTACTGAATTTGAAGATAGTGTTTTACATAGTGATTCAGCTAAAATGATGCTGCTAGGCTAGGCCCCAATCCAATCTGACACATATCCATATAAGAAGAGGAAATGGGGACACACAAACACCAGAAATGTGCCCCCATAGAGAAAGCCTATGTGAAGAGAGACGGCAGCCATCTGTCAGCCAAGGAGAGATGTCTCAAGAGGAACCAACCCTGCTGACACTTGGATCTTGAACTTCCAGCCTCCAGAACTGTGAGAAATATATTTATTGTTTAAGCTGCTTAATCTGTGGTACTTTGTTATGGCAAACCCCAAAATCTAATACAAATATTTAGTCTTTTACAGTGTGACACAAAAATGGACAGGCTGAGCAATCACAGAAGATTATGGCAAGGTTTGGCCAAGTGTGTTTCTGGTCACTGTTGTGCGGATGACTCTTAGGAGCCTTATTTCCATACAGAGATATGTTCAAACCCATCAGTATGCTATGCTTATTCTCTGCACCCCTAGGAACAAGGATAGAGTCTTAATTATTTTACCTTTTTATAAAAATAAGAAGCACTTCTTTGCACCTAGCTAAACTTGCACTAATTTTGGGAAGTTAATTTGGCTGTGTTTCAAAGAAAAGTGACATCAGATTCTTAGTTTAGTAAGTAGACAATTATTTCACCAGAAAAGCATGCACTTAGCTGGGTGTGGTGACCCACACGGGTAATCCCAGAGGCTCTGCAGGATGACGTAAGAATATCACAAGTTCAAAGCCAGCTTCAGCAGTTTAGCAAGGCCCTAAGCAACTTAGCAAGACTCTGTCTAAAAATAAAAAATAGAAATGGTGCTGGGGATTTGACTCAGTGGTTGAGAATCCCTGGGTTCATTTCCTAGTACCCAGAAAAAAAAAAAAAAAGAAAAGCATTCACTTGCCTGAGAAATTCTCAGCTTCTGATTGCGTGGACTTCATGGGCATCTTTGAAATTTAAGAAGTAAAGTATGCCAGTATACTTCCTGAACACAAGCCATATGATTTTAGTTGACAAGTACTGATAATTGTAAGAACAAATTGCATTATTTCTTTTTTATAAGAGAATCAATTTTTATTTTGCTTTTTTCATCTGGGTTTTTGTTGTTGTGACACTTCGTTGTGAATGTAGTATTGGGGTTCAAGACTGGATCCTCGTGCATGCCAGGCAAGCATGGTAACCAGTGAGCCACGCTCCAGCCCCACTTTGTTACTTATTGCACAATCATGATATCATTCTTGGGGACTTTTCTCGTTTAAACATTTTCCTTCTTATTCACACCTAAATGTTGTTTGCTTATTCTTACTGTGTAGCTCCCAACCTCTATGTTGAACAGCTTTCTTCTGATAATCTTCTTTCTTGTTTTTCAATGTCTCTGCATTGATCCTTCCCCACAGTAGTGAATCCATCAGTCTGCTGGTTTTGACTCAACATACTTGATGTCTTAGCTCAACAGTATGAGACAAATCACCTTCCTCTGGTTGTGAAAAAGCTTTAAAAAGTACTTCAACAGCAATAGAACTGGAACTCAGGGTAACTATTGGCAGTAAAATGGACAATTACTGCTATTTTCCTGAGTGTGAATACAGACAGCATACTGGTAAATCCACACCACCACGGCAGACGAATGACATTTATTTACGTCAGTGTGTGATCTCCACATATTTAGTGCTTGTAGCAATCTTCTAAAACAGAGTGCAACTTAACCTTCTTTGACGCTCAGATTTCTGATTTCTAAACATATGATTTACAAACATCAATTTCTGATGCATGTTACAATTTCTGAATGTTTCTTGTGCAACTTAAAAATTTAGAGAATGAAAATATTCAACTATTAATATTGCTGTTCTTTTTTAATTTTGTAATTAGCAACATTAATATTTTAGAACTTTATTAAGCACAACAATTTCTATGAAACTGGTTAACATTGCCAAAAAACAATAAGACATGCCCTTTCTAAATATTTATATAAAATGTTGAATTTAGAACATTAAGGCATGTAAATGATATTTGAAAGTAAAAGTGTATTGGCATTTAGCTGTACTTTAGTTCTTAATTTGGTTTTCTGTTTCTTCAGATTTGGAGGAACAGCAGAACCTATTTGTACATTATTTCATCACAAGTAAAATGAAGCTGTCCTTTGCAATAAATAATTCCTAGGCAGGGCCTGAAGAGTCAAGCAGAAACCGTTTGGCTAATTTGGATTTGTAAAACTTAAAATTATGAAAATGTTGCAATTTTCTTAGACTAAATGTATGAAAATATCTTTTCTTTTGTAACATAACATCAAGACAACGATAGGTATATCCACCACTTAATTTCTCATTAACTTTTATTTATAGGTATAAATTTTACTTTGGACTTTTTATACATTATAAAAATAGGCAATGTGTATTCTGAGTTGTAACACTGAGAATGTTATTGATTTTTGAGGGTTTTTTTTTTTGCAAAAGTAATGTGACATATTAAATTTTTTTAAAAAACTCATAACTGAAAGAGACATTTGTATGAAGATGGAATTCAGAAATTGATGTTCTGATACTCTTTTGAACACCACATAGGCATTTATGGGGTTCATCAAAAAGTATTTATAGAATATCTTTTGAGAAGTTCCAAACTTTTAACAAACATGATTTTGCTAAATCCACATGATGTTACATCTTTTGTTCCAAGAATGCATACACTGCACCTGTGGAAGACTGAGGAGGTAAAATATATGTTGTGATTTCACAGTTGCCAAATAACTATATTGCTTGTCTTTTGCATCTTTCAAATAAGAAATGTCTCATCATTCTTGAGCATGATATTGCACAAAAGAAGATAAGCATAGCTATAGTATTTCTCCTCTCATTTATCTGCATAAAGTAATACTGCACTAATTAGCATAAAACAGAATAATCTTGTTTCTTAAATTTTAAGACTTCATACCTGTTTTATATTTGTAAACTATTGCTTATCATATTCTTGTTTCTTAAATTTTAAGACTACATACCTACTTCATATTTGCAAATTATTGTTTATCATATTCTTATTGGAAAAATTTAGTTAATATTTTTGAGTCAGTAAACACTTTGCTCAACAAAAAATGTTTTCAACTCAGAAATGTGATAAGAATTAAAACAAAACAAGTTACAAGTTGATCTTTATAAATATCTCGTAAGCCTATAAAAATTTAGGATTTCATTTTACACAGTTTCTTTAGTTTTGCTTTTAATTTATTAACTATGAAATCAAATATACCCTTGCGGTCAAAATAAAATGAGCACAGAAACAAAAAAAAAACATGTCATGAAATTATCTCCTCTGTCCCCTATTTCCTTATTTCACATACACTTTCACTAGTAAACATTTGACAGTTTTTCTTTATGTAACCAAATAAAAGAAAAAATGAGATCATTCTATATATACATTTTCTTTTTCAAACATTTAGCCATATATAATGTATGTTTTCATAACAGTACACAAAGAGTTACTTCATTCTTTGAAATGGCCTAATAGCATTTTGTAATATAAATATGTCATCACTTACTGAACTAATTCCCTATTGATGACAATTAGATTGTATCCAATTTTAATTCACTTTCTAGAGAATAGTCTCAATGATGTACTTTAAATATGAGCCAAAGTATTTGTTATTCAGATGAAAAATACTAATTTCCTGGGGAATTTTCACTAATGACAGTAAAAATTGAGATCTAAATGTTATGCTTTATGTTTTTAGTAGCCGTGAGCAACTGTGCAGTGTAAGGGAAAGGGCTGCAGATTTACAGCAAAAATCTGGGATTTTTTTAACCTTGTCACTTGTTATAAGACATTGGTGGAAGATCAGTCTGAGCTTTGTTTTCTCATCTATCAAACGATGGGTATCAAAGCAATGGTCTTTAAAGAATCTAAAATCTCTAAACGGAAGATTCTAAGCTGCAGCTGTAAACATATTATGCACCATCACAGGGTAGGTGAGACAAGAAGTCTAGAGGAAAAACAATCATTCACCCATCATTTTAGTTGTTGCTTTTGACTAGGAAAAGCTGATGGAAATCAGGGTGCATAAACCAAGATTTCAAGAATAGCTAGAGTTTATACACTTTTGTGTCCCTGCCTTCGAGTCATTCCCTATCCTGTATCCTGTCCTACAGGAATATGTGGGACAACCCAGATTTGATATTTCTGCAATGGATGCACCATTCTCCGACACAACAGTTTAAGTCATGAGTGGAAGAGTTTCTAATCCTTGGTCAGCATCCAACTGATTTGAACTTTCCCAGACCTTCCTTATCTGGGTAACTTCGTAGGGTTAGGATTGAATCAGGACAGGCTACTGAAGTGTAGGGTAGCAGGAAACAGTTTCAAGGATTCTGCCTCTCAAAAGATGCATGAGCAAAGCAAGAAGTTTAAATGGTTTGCTCTCTGTTCATGGCTTAGGACTGATATAAAGGCTTCATGTTTACTCTTGAGACTTCTACTGAAACCAACTAACATGTGAACTGCAGGATGCTGTCTTGTAGTGACAGGTCATCCACACTAATTGTAAGCACCTAGTGCCTAGGACTTTTCTTTGTCTCGAAGGGTGTGGTTTCATTTGCTTTATATTGCATTTTCCAATGAGATATTCTTCAAAACCAATTTTGTTAATGACAATTCAAACAGAGTATTTAATAATGTCCTTAATTGCTCTGTTACTAATTGTTTCATTACCTTTCTCCTATTAGCAACAGTGAGCACCCAACATTATTTATCAGGTGTGAGTGCCCTCTCTCTCCTGGGTGGCAATGATCACTTGGAAAAAGAAATGAAATCCTTTCACAGGATTCCTACCTTCCACCACAACTCCTCTCTTACCTGGGGTGAAGGCCAGCCCTAATTCCTAAATTAATTGCTATAAGCATACTTTTTATAAACAAGGAGCCCAGGAAAATAGCTTCAGTGTTGATCTTCTCATTAATCCCATTTCTCTACTCACAGAAGAAAAACTAGCATTATCCTTTTATAAATAATTAATAGAAAGCCATTTGGTAAGGGAATGGGGTGGTGGCGGCTTATTTAAAAGCTCTGATAGGCAAAATGACTTATTCTGGTAGAAGATGGAAGATTTTAAATGTTGTTCCTATATTAGTTTTAATCATTTTCACAATAAATATGGGCCAGAAACCCATAATTTTTTAAATGTGCAAATTTGAATGAAGAATTTTACATTTTAATATCAATAAGTGTATAAAAACTTCACAGGAACCACTCTTAGATAAAAAAATGAAAAGAACTAAGGTCAGTGTGTTTTGAACGCTTTGTAATTTACCTGCACACAATGCTTTAGTCTTATTTATCCCTTTGGCATGTTTTATTTAATATGAATCATCAAGGAAAATTTCAGCAGTTTATAAAAGTAATTCACCTCGATATTTATGTATTGGATTGGCTAGGGAGCATTGTTTAAAAACAATTCAGCATTATCACACTGAACATCAGATATCTGCATCCAGTTTTAACTAAAAGCTGTCTTTTAAATCTTTTGAGGAAGTTCATGTTAATACAGGCACCACTACCATTTCTGGGTCAGACAGAATGAATCCATTTTCTCAGCAAGATTCAAGTATTCGTGCCCCCTGTTAAGGCTCATGCTATGAGGAGGGCTGGTAGTGTTTATGACAGACGCAAATTATACTCAACATCTTTTGTATTTTACATTTTATAATCAAGCACACATCCTCCAAATCCAGTTCTTCCCTTTAAACCCAGGATTCTGGACACTTCATAAAGCAAAAAGCTTTCTGCCACCTTCAAGAAACTCAAACTATCTGATTTTTTTATTTGCTGCTGCCATTAGATTGAAATGATTTTTCTTCAGTTTGCTCAAAGCCAGATTTAAAGTCAGGTCCCAGAGGTAACGGGAAAGTCGATCCCCTAAGCTACTCAGTGGTTGTTTGCTTTTTTTACATGTAATATCCTACTTCTAAGCCAGAGTATAATTTAAAATACAAAACACCCTCTACATAAATATGTCCTTTAGAAATTTTGTAATTTGACATTTAATAGAAGTTAACTAAATGCCTTATAGCACGTTTGTTGAGGAAAATGGAGAAATTTTAAATATCCTTCAAGACAATTATTTCTTAATAGCTTTCTACAGATTTTTAATGCTATACATTTCCTCACTGCTTCAAGTCAGTAACAATATTGCTCCTTTTGAACATAGATCTGCCAGATTACCGTTTATAGTTCACCTAACTAAGCCTAAAAGCATCCCAGGCACTTCATACATCATGAGCTCCTGAGCTATTCAAAGAGCTCGGGTTTATAGTCACTTTCTCTTTTCTGGGGAACAGCAAAGGGTTACTTCAGCCCAGGCGCTGCAAGTACGAGCAACAGGAATCCATTGGCTTTAATTTGTCCATGTCTTTCATTTGATACTACCAGTATTAATAGCTTTGCAAGGAAATTCTGCAGTCATTAATCATAATAATTAATCAGATCCAATTATATTGCATATAAATGCGAACAAATTGCTGAAAAAATAATGATCTATCACCAACGTGTCACAAGGAAAGAGACTAAAATAGTAATTAGAAGCAGGGATTTAGTTGTGTACCAATGCCCTGCAACTGATTTTAACTGTATGATGGTCCGATGATGTAATTAGTGGAAAGTCTAGCAGTCCTTTTTAGCAGACCATCTAATGACTTCGTAACTAGAGAAAATAAGATTCACTTTTGTAGGAGACTTTTCTGCATTTGCTCCCAACTTACCACTTCTGGATAAAGGAGATTCACTGCCCTTTATATTCTAGTACAGGGAACTAAATTATTCCTATATGGGTTTTCTGGATTTTTAATGTTTATTTTTAAAGTCATGCTGTCTGTTAACTGAGAGTTACTTAAGTTAGGGATCAAGATATTCTACATGGTATTTTTTTTTTCTTTTTTGCTCTTGTAATCATGAAAACGTATAACACATAATTCAAAATGAGATGTTTTGGTTATAGTAAGTTAGCACACTGTGGGTAGCATGCGTGTTAGCTATTTTCACCTATCTTCTTTCCCTTGAACTGAACTGAAAACATTTCAGAAAATGGAATTACTCTGTTTTCACTTCAGTTAGCACTCTCTGAAGCACTGGCAGATTTTATCAGAAACCATTTAAAAAATATATGTGTGTGCGTGTGCACGCGCGTGCGCATATTCTTTAACAAATTCTTAAGCCTGAACAGAATGAATTGTTCAATGCAAGTTATTCTGCAGAATAATTTTAATGTCTCTCTTTTCCTTTTATTTCACTCTTGTCTCATAGAATAGAGCTTCCAACATGCATTTTCAATTTAAAACGTGTGTTCTGTACATGTGTAATTAGCACTAGTTTATAGTTTGGTCAGAAAGTATTTTTAAGCCATTATAAACATTTCTTTGCTTGACTCGCAGATTACACGTGAAATGGTTAACTAAAGATTGATGAGCAGTTTTTATGATAGGTTTGTGACTTGAACATAAATGTTAGGTTCATCATAGTTTTCAATACTAAGCACTGCACTTTACCATCTTTGATCTCAGTGTTGTGACTACTACAAAGAAATAAAACCTTATCTTACCTTTTCCAGCATCTACTGCAGAAGACCTCAATAATGCATAAGAACATCTGGAAGTACGGTAATTTCAGCTATCAGAGATAAGAATTGACACAGAACAGGTAAACCCTACAAAGTCATCATGTTGAAATGAACTGATTAAGGTTTAGTAACATAAAACATCATGTGTAGTGTTTCCATGCTTGCTACATCTTGCTATTTTATATAAAAAAGGAATGCCAATTATATATATTTAATAGGTTGATTAGCTGGTAGCAATATTGTATTTTACATAAAGAGACAGAAATGTCTGCAGATCTATTGCCATACACATCTATTTAGAGTTAACTGTGAGTTCATAGAAAATACATGGGCATAGTAAACAGGGTTTTGAAATGACAATTTTTTACTGGTTGCAAGTGCTAATTGCTAGTTTCTCAAGGGTATAGAATTAATCACCTGCTAGATTTACAGTCTCTAGGTTGAGACCTGAGGATGGAGGCAATAAGAAATGCTCTTGAGGGACATATCATATGGTGAGTCTAAATATCAGTCTCTATGCATATGTAAATTGGTAACAAAGTTTTTTCAAAGCTCAAGTATGCTAATTTCAAACAGGCAAGACTAAAGCTAGCTTTTAGCAGCTGTTTAACGTCTGCCTGTGGGTGGTAGAGAGAGCTTAAAATACAAGCAAACAGTGGTGCATAAGTAATTAAGCAACATTTTGCTGGGCATAAATAATTCTGTTTATATTGCTCTTTTGAAGAGTATAGAATACAAAATAACAGATCAAGTGCACCTTTGGTCACCAGAGGTTAACTGTTCTTCCTCTTTACCTTTTCTCTGTTTTTACGATTTAAGGAAAATAAATAACAAAGTGTGCAAAATGATGTTTTATAACTTCATAGGGAATAAAATAATTTCAGGTTGGAAGAAAAATAAGCACTACTACAGAATCACTGCACCTATAGCTCTATTGTTTTTAGTGTATTCCTCTAACAATTTATCAGAAGAAGATGCAATCTCGAAATTTATTAGTTTTTATAATAGGATTATTTATATTAGAATTTGGATTCTTCAGTAAAATGGAAAAAAAATAAAACTTATTTCATAGCCCACAAAAGAAAAACATCCTCAGTCTTTCAGGACTAGTTTTTAATTAACCAGTGCATTAAAAATAAACAAATAATACATGTCTCACCTAGGCTGTTGCCCTAAAAGAAGTACTGCCTAAGTCAAGGTATTACATATAGGATAATCACCTAATTTGGACAGCTCTTGCTAAGCTAGTAGAAATGTCTAAAAGAAAAAAAAAAGCTGGTATAGAAAAATTGTATTTGATTCATTAAAAACCTTGAAATTGACCAGAAGTAAGATGAAAGATTTAACATGATTTAGAAATACCTAGTCTGGAAAAAAGGATTATAGATACTAACTGTGAAAAGAGTCAAGGGTTTAAACTTTGTTTGCGTTAAATATTCATGGTTAAGGAGTTCATAGTGAAAGGGAGTACTCAGTTGGGTACCAGATCTTATAAAGGGCTTTATAACACATTCGAATGCTAGGAAGACAGGAATAGCCATTTATGCGCTAGATTGCTATTTCCCTTTGCACTGAAGGAATAGGTAAACGGAATAAGCTTTCAAAATTTCCTTTATTCCTTCCTCAACAATCCAAGAAACTATGCAAAACTTGCCATAAAAGAAATCTTATTTTTTCCTGATATTTCTGATTTTTCTAATTTTGTATGTTATTCAACCTGCCATGGTGTTGGGTTTTAAACCCATGTGACCCAGGCAGAAGAGTGGATCAGGCACAGGACTGTGGGTCCAGACATGCTATACATACAGGGTGAGTCGGTGATCTTTATAATTATACTGATGCTGAGCTGCTGTTTTTTCTCTTCCTACAATATGTGGACTGTTCCAGTCTCCCTAACAAAGCAAAAAGAAATTCCAATTTAATAGTTGGAGAATGATCATTTCTTGGTGTTTTAGTCTCTCAGGCTTGTGGAACATCTCACTCTGGTTCACTTAGTTGGACAATTCATTTTCTATGTAGCAATGAGCATAGACTTCGTTACCTAAGTAATGGAAGACGGATGGGGCAAGCAAGCCGCAGATTTCCACACATCTACAGGAAGCATTGAGATCTATTTAACATTCTGACAAAAATGGTAGAAAAGATTAACCGCTATTCAAAGTAGTATAGTTGATTCTCTTTCCTGTAGTCAACATTTCTCTGAAAATCGTACTTAGAGCCTCTGCATATCTTGAATAACACTTTTATTTTACATTGGAATAGTCTTGTCTACACATAATCAGGTAACAGCTTGCATTGGTTAACATAAGTCTCAGCCAGGTATGATTGGGTAAGAACTTTAAATACTGTTTCAGGAGATTTGGCTTTGCCATTCCACTTGTTCCCCTTCTGTCTTCAGGCTCTGCACACATCTGATTACCTATCATCCCCTTGCCCATCATATGCCCTGATTTTTCTATCAAGACACTTGATTGCTGAGAAGAAAAGTAGCATTGGAAATGGAATTGCTTTAGACTGGGTGCCACAGCTATAGCACGAAGGATCTGTCACACACCTCTACACGCCTGTCAGTGGGAGCCATCAGTTTTGACACAAACATAATTAATAAATTCTTTTTTATTATCTTGGGAGCCACAAAGCAGTCATATTTAGACTTCATATGATCAGGATTTTTTCATTTGATCAGCAAGACAATTATTTAGGCAAAAATTGTATATATTTTTTCAGAATCATCAGTCTGATACAGACATGAAAGGAGTGATGAGCTATGGTCAGCTCACTGTGTTCTATTGTCTAATGTAATATTAACAAAGTGTGTGGGAATGGTAGATAGAGAGCTAGGAGAGATCAGAAGTAGGGGGTCAATTAGGAAAATTTATCAGACAGACACTGAAATACATTTTTTTATCCTGGAGTTTGAGTACAGTGGTAGGTAGGAAGATTCCTTGTGTATAGATAGCTAACTATAGATAGCTAACATAAACATTATAGACTAGGGAATTCCAGGGGAGAATTCTAACCCCAGGACAGAGAATGATTTTTCCTATAATTTTCAATGCTTTTTGAAGAGCATATAAATGCACACATGTGCACACGTGCGCACACTCACGAACTCAGAGTGGCAGAGCCTCTATTGTGTACCTTCTCCAAAGGTGAGACACAGGGTTCCTTTACATGCATTTAACCATGTGTTGTCTCAGAAATGTCTATAATTCCTACCAGTGGGTGCTCAGTGCTTTGTATCACGTTAAGGAAATGCCAAACATTTCTTTTTCCTTCAACTGTTCACTCAACCATTAACCATTTGTTTAGGTACTGTGATGGGTTAGATCTTCGGGAAGTTATGACAGATGTAAAGATGTATGCAGGGGTGGGAGCAGTGGCTCAGTGATTACAGCGCTTGCATGGTAAGCATGAGATCACGATTTGAACCCCAGTACCACATACACAACCAAGTGTCGGAGCAACGAAGGTTACATGAAAAACTAAATAAAAAATTGATTCTCTCTCACTGTCCCTCTCCCTTAAAAAAAAAAGATACATGCAGCATAATAATAGAAGACTAGGGTCAATAAAGGTAGAAATGCTTAGAAATTAGATTGGTAGTACTTGTTACTGGCAGAGTCCTCACACCATGTGAAAGTTTCAGCTAAGGTTATTATCAAGTCTATTATGAAATTGGTTTACCTATCAATGTGACAGAGTATACACAGAAAAAGAATACCTACGAATACAGAATATTTAATTGTCAGATTTTTAAATTCACTCCACAAAATCTGAACAACCACCTTGCAAGACTCCTTGGAAATGTTTGCATTGATGCATATTATTATATACATGTTACATATTGCTCACTATCTGATTATGACATTTTTGAATACAGAAAGTATACCAATTCTTAAACAGTATTCTTGATGTCCAAACCTACTTTTCCCAGTGATCATTCAGAAACCATTTGCAGCCTGGTAAAGAAAACAAATGATTTCAAAATGAACCTTTGTCTTGTCCCAATACATAAGTGAACTTATTTTGTTCAAGTTAAATTAATTGAAATTCCAAATTTCCTCTGTTCCAAAAATAGATTTGAAATATATGTCTGCGTAGCCTTTGTATTGAAAAGGACAATTTTAAATTTGTAAATTACTTAGTAATATTTCTCCCTTTGAAACTTGAAAGCTGCACTCTTGTTTGCTTTAAAGATGTACTGCTGTGATAAAGGCAACAATTACATATTATGAAAGACATTATCTGGGAGAGCTAGAGGGGTAATAAATTCAGGTGGGAGAGAATGAAGAAATAGCATGAAAAATAAGGTCCTCTAAAAGAGAAGAAATCCTGTTTTCTGACACTAATTAATCTCTTTTCCAGATATTATCCAGACTTTCTTTTTGTCATGTAAAGAAAATTTGATTGATATCCTTTGAACATTTTAAGCTTCTCTTTCTTTTCTTGTTTTTGATTGTAGTTAGTGCATGGAGTTAAATAGACACTTGGACCAAAAATGGCAGTGTTATTGGTAAATCATACACTAATGTTCTTATTTGTAAGGGAAAATGTCTTTATGCATTGCATTCCTATATAGAATGCTATTGTATGTATATTCTTAGGGAGAAGGAATCTTTTAGGAAAAATAAAATCTATATGCCATCTTTCCTACCAAGTCAAATCAGCAGTTATGGAAAGAATAGGGCCAGAGCGAGGGAAGACTAGTTTCTTCATTGCTGGCCTGAGGTCTGCAGGTTGCAAAGAAAGACTTGAATTTGAATGAAGTCCACTCATCTGTACTCCCTGCACTTGGGTGCTGCCCTGGTAGATGTATCTACACTGTAAAATTTTCGCCCTGATCTCTTTCTGAACTGAGATTCTTCTTGAAGACACCATCAAATTTGTCGACTCTACCTCCTGTTGAGGAAACATGGAGATAGAACCCCTTCGGTATTTGTGTATTTCCTTTCATTAGTTTCTCTTCATAGTTTTTTATAGAGATGATTGTACAATGTTGAGATCAAGTGCAGCTGAGGACTTTCTCTCATTATATTTACTAATTTATATAGCAACCAAAAGGTAGAAGGAAAATAAAACAAAAACATATTTGGTAATTGCATGAATTTAAAAACTAGCCCTGGGGGAAAACGCATCACTTTATATTTTGTATCACTGCTGTGTTTAAGAAACCTAAAAATGGGAATTTCATATTCTCATATTTTGACAAGTACTTTACATTTGCTTGAATAAATATTGTACTATGAAAGGAATATGATTAAAAAGAAAAGAACCCCCATGCTATTAACTTCTCAGGAACACTAAAGCAGTAAAAGTACACATTCCAGAAGCCCAGGGCTGTGGCAGCATTCAGTTGATTCCAACCGATCCAGGAGAGATTTTCTTTTTCTTTTTAAACTTCAAGAAACCGCACACTTAAAGAAAGGAGAGCTCTACTTCAACTGTCATATTGACACTGCAGAATTTAGCTCTTTTCTGAAGAGCTTCCATGTCCCAAGAGCATAAAGACAATAGTGCACTATATAAAGAGCAATAAATCAATTAGCTTTAACAGCCAGAGTTCAGGAAATGCATTTATTCTCTTCGATGAAAACACAGCTTTTACTTGTAGCTATACTTCATACTATTAAGGTCAATTTTTCATGTGAAAATTATATTTGGTGGCTGAAAAACTATCACTCATAAATTTTGCAAGGAAAAAGGAAGCACTTGCTAATGTAGGAGAACAAGTTTGTTTTATTTGTAATTATCTATCTTTAGAGTAATTGAGATTCTAAACAGCAGCTAATAGCCTCATAGTCTCAAATTACTACTGCATGTAACTTGCCAAATATCAAAGAGCTTTTCAATTGCATCACTACTACTAAAATCTGGGTCATTTTCTAGCAATTAATTGGAAGAGGTGATTAATAGCTTAATAATGGGTTGCTCTGTGTTTAAAAAGTGCAGGGGACGTGCATAGGAAAGGAATATGTAATTTTGTATCCCTGAAACATAACCTAATTGAAAAATCAGCAGTTGGTCTTATTTACTTTAGGCTTGTATTTCCAAACCCTCTTTTGATCTACTCTGAGAAAATGTGTAAATCTGGAGAGTATTTTTTAATTAACTTCTTGAACGTTGAACACGCTATGAATTTCAGGAGCATGAGCTATTCCATGCCCCTGCTGTGCTGCAGTCAACCTCACAGGAATCTGAGGGCAATACATGTCAAGTATGTATCTGGATGGGCAGATGACGGTGTCCATGCAGCAAGTCACCTGCCACAGGGACATCCGTGGATTTATCACACTTAATCATACCATACCCTTAATGATGGGGGGCCATGGAGCCTATGTCCATTTTGCTATGCATCCTTGTTTCATTCGCTGTTAATTTAAAAGCTATAAACTTTAGATACAGTCTACCCTACCATATTTATCTAGAAACATCCAGTAAGTATAAATCAGCAAGTTCACTATGCTAGATGGTCAGTATTTTAAGATGAGGTTTCAGAAAATGGTAAGCTGAATAGTTAAAAGGAGAATAATTTAGTGTGGGAAGAAATCTCACGATAAAGGCAAGGGATGGGACTAGCAAATAGCAGGGTGCAGGACTCATTTGTCCAACTCAGTACATCAGGTTGGTATGCACCAAGGGGTCTGGATGTGGGACACAATGACATTGTTCTTTTTCATTGCTCCACTGTAATTATTATAGATGTTTTTGGGTCTAATGTTACTGGAAGAAAGTCAGGGATATGGGTCTTGATTTCTCATAATTTCTTTCATATCATACTTTGCTGCTCTTCATTTTAGTCTTACCTCAGTTGAACCTAGAAAGAGCGGACTATTGGTCCCTCATTGTATTTATATGAGAGCTCAGTGTTAGAAATCAAGATTTCTGTAAGTACTTGGACTAAACATAAAATGAGGTAAAAAAAAAAAAAGACATATCCACTTCTGAACCTCTTAGAACTCCAGGTATCCATTTTTCAAGCAATTTATTCCTCCAAAATCAAGATGACAGATGAAAATCCAACAGGTCACAGAATTTTTCTTTCAACTCTTTCCATGTTTATTGGAGAATACATAAGGATAATGGGGAATTATGAAAATTAAAACAAAAATGACTTGGTCTCCCACTGCAAAAAAGCACAGTCAGATACATTTAATCAACTGTAATGAAAGTTGAATAGTATGTTAGTGATGGAAAAAGCCAGCCAGCCAAAAATAAGGACCAAGGTAGCTTCATGAAGCTGCTGTTTGCAATCTCTAGAAGTCAAAGACTAGAGCAAAGGCTTGAATGAACAGAAAGTGGTGCATCTGGAAGGGGGCTCTAAACTACCTGCTGGCAGGAATCTTGAAGTTCTGGATGTCTTACTGTGAAGTAAGGAGCTCTGCCTCTCAGGTGGTGAAGGCTGAACTTGCCCGGTGGGATAGGTCTTTTCTTTCATAATTTTGTATGGTTTTACTTGATATAACAGATTGTGATTTTTAGTTTGCTGAATTTTCTTTATACCTACAGCTACATCTCCTCATTTTTAAATATTTGGTATAATTTCCTATGAATTTATTTTTTCACCAACTTGATTACCTGATGCTTTTTCTTTGAGAAAACTCCTTTTCTCAAAGCTGGTTTATCTGTTTTCAGCCAAGACCTAAAGCTACTGCTAGCATTCCCTTATACTTGTCTTCTATATTCACTTTATTTCTCTTTCTTTACTTCCTTAATGTGGTGGAGTAAATCTCTTCAACTTTCTGAGAAACGGTTTTTGGAAGGCAAATCACTGGACTTTTGGTGTGCTTGAAATAGCTGTCCCCAACCCCAACATTTTCCACTGTCTGCTACCTCCCATGGTTTTTGTCTAAGAAATTTGATATGCTTCTGGTCCCTGATCCCTTGGATATTAACTTTTTTAAAAAGAGTGAGTTTTATCTTTCTTTCTGGAAGCAATTAGAATCTAATTTTAATATGTGACATTTTGAAATGTTAAAATTTTGTCCTTTAGTATGAGTTTTCCTTCTTCATGCTAGGCACTTGCCTGGAACTATATATCCTTTAGGAAGCTTTCCTTCCATATTTTTCCTAACAATTTATTAATCATCCTCTATCTTATCTATTAGTCCAATATTAGAGCTCCTGAATTTATCCCAATTGTCTTATCTTTTCTCAATTTAGCATGTAATTTTTTTTCTAAGCTATTTTCTTGAGCCAATATTTCAATTGTTTTTTTCATGTGTGTGCCAAGGATTGAACCCTGGGACACTTAAACTTTTTGCTTTATCTTTTGTTTTTTTTTTAATTTTGAGACAAGGTCTTTCCAAGTTGCCTCACTAAGTTGCTGAGACTGGCTTTGAGCTTGCAATCCTCCTACCTCTTGAGCCACTGAAATTACAAGAGTGTACCACCACATTCAACCTAATATTCCAACTCTTATAGTGAATGTTTAACTTTAATTTTTATGTTTTACAATTTTCATGGCCATTTTCTGGTACTTTTTAAAAAATAGCATCTTATCTGTTTTTAAATGAAATATCATTCATTAGTTTTATTACATTATTTTATTTATATCAGTTACATTATTTCCTCCACAATTTTTTTACATCGCTATTATCATTATTTTTACTTCTTATTTATCTTGCTGCTCTGTTTCTTCCAAAATATTTCATTCAGATCTTCTCATAAACATATAGGGAGTATCAACTGTACTAATTTGATGTTTACTGTGTAAAAGATGGACTGCCCATCAGCCTGCTCTACTCTAGGGTGCATGGGCTGTTTTCCAGCTTACTTGTTTTCAGGAAACGTAGGAAAGCATAAGCTTAGCTTTGGGTACTGGAAGGGGGCTGAAAGGAGAGTTAGTGGTCTTACTGTTCAGGGTGTGGATTTTTACTTAGTCCCCTCTTTACAACATGGTGCTTTTCTGCTATTAGCTTCTGTACTTGTTTTCCCTGAACTCAAGATTTCTGTTTTGTTTGATTTGTTTCTCCTCTAATGATTAAAACTACCAAACCTATGGAGAAAGAAAAAAAATATATAGTGCTTGGCTGGGAATGGGATATCATTCACCTAAACTTTCTACTCAGATACTTTGTGTTACTCAAAAACTCATATGTAAGACAATGCAAGAATGTTCAGAGGAGAAAGGACTGGGTTATGAGAGTTTTAAACTAATTAATGGATTAATCCACTTATACAGAATAACTGGGTAGTAACTGTGGGTGGAGGAGGAAGGTCACTGGAGACATGCTTATGGGGTTTATATTTTGTCCCTAGACAGCAGAACTCTCTCTGCTTCCTGATTGCCATGTCCTGAGCTACTTTCCTCTCCCCACCCTCCTGCCATAGTATGCTGCTTCATCTTGGGCACAGAACAGTGGAGCTGACCATCTATGGATTGACACCTCTGAAACCATGAGCACCACATAAATTTCTCCTCTTCTAAAATTGTTCTTGCTGGTCACAGCAAAGAAACTGACTAAAGCAATTTATTTTGTTGATTATTATAATGCAGAATATTTTCCTTTTTTTTTTTTTTTGTAATGCTGATACATTTGTGATGCCTTGCCTTGTTTAAAAAGTGGCAGGAAGAATGGTCCTTATTATTTCAGGGTTGTTGAGGCACTGCAGTGATGCTACTTTCATTAACCTGCACAGCAATGATAGTTACACACTGTCATCTTAACAGGTTAGGAAATGAAAGTAGAAACATTTCTTAAGTAGCACCATGTTTTCAGCAGGTAAATGGCAGAATATGTGTTCATGCCCAAGCCTCAAAGACTCCAGAGAAGAGTTTTTAAAACAACACACTGTAACACTTCCACAACATTTTTAACTGGTTTCAAAGCTAATTCTTCAGGAAACATTTGGTGGACTGTGGAGCTAGCAGGACTACAAATACTAATGAATTTCTCTTGGTAAATTACTATTTTCCATTTTTCTCGTCCTTTACTCCAGAGCTTCTGTTTCTTTCCCCATTCTCCTAGTTGAAGCCTGTATTCAAAATTTTAGCTTATACTAAGCTATAAATTGACAAAATTTTTAAAAACTCCCTCTCTCAGGGACAGTTGAATGTTAATTTAAATATATTTAATGAAACACTAGCAATATTTCAGGAGGTTGAAGAAGACGTGTTTGTATATCTGTAAATTTCTGAAATAACTACATGGATACCTTTGCTATGGACCTACACATTATCATTGTTGAGAAAAACTGAACTAATATTTAATTATTAGCAAATATTCCTTCATAGCATAGAGGGAGGAAGAGAAGGCTGTTTGGGATGATGGTGTGGTAGGTAGCTCTAAAGATTCTGACTTTGGCAGAATCTGCCTGGGAAAAGCCATGTATTCATCTAAAGCACTAGGAATAGAGTCAGGCAGAATACAAAGAAATGCAAAAGCAAGAGAATATATTGAATAGGAGAAATCATGACGTAGTCAGAGCTTGAGATCAGACTATGGAGAGTTTTATATTGGACTTATTGCCAATGGAAAATGAGTGACAGTTTTTGACCTTAGAATTTATTGAGCCAGACCTATGCTTCCAAGGATTTAATCTAGTACAAATATCTTCCTTATCTTTATCTGCTGTTAACACAGTTTAACTGACAAGAATATAAACAATTGAATGAACGGTTAACTCGAAAGGGGATGACTATGATTCATTGTCCTGGCCAGGGTACTTCCTAAGAGAGGAAGGAGGTGCTGGAGCAAAAGGCATAGCAGAGAGCTCCTCAAGCAGCTTGGATTATATAAACACCCACCAAAGTGAGCCACAGAAAAGAGGAAGGGACAGAACATTATAAATTCGAATATTTGGGGGCTAATGCAGTGGCTCAGCGGTTGGAATACTTGGCACGGCATGTACAAAGACCCGGGTTTGAACCCCAGCACCACATACCCAATTAAGTGTTAGAGAAACAAAGGCCAGTTGAAAAAAATAAATGAAATTGATTATCTTTTTCTCTCTCCCTCTGTCTCTGTCTTTTTAAAAGAATCTAAGGGTTTGGAGCGGTGGTTCAGCGATGAGCGCGCTTGCCTGGCATGCGTGAGGATGCCTGTTCAAACCCCAGCACCATGTACACAATGAAGTTTTAGAGCAATGAAGGCCACATGAAAAACTAAATAAATTGATTCTGTCTTTCTCACTGTCTCTCCCCACCATCCCCCTCTCTCTTAAATAAATCTGAATAATTGCCTAAAGAAGGGAAAAGGAAAGAATACTTTATTATAGTAATATTTTTGATTTATCAGTTTCATATTGAATTTTGGTACATCTTTCTATTTTTTAAAGGTCTAATAAAAAAGTGAGCATGTGCTTTTGTGAATCCACATGTTCATTGATATTGAACAGCATCGTATTTGATTATTTTAAAATTTTGCTTTTATTTGGTTAGAGAAATGCATTTAAATTAGCTCTTCTAGTAATCTGGGCAAACACTAGAGCTTGTGTTCACTGTCCTATATATTCTACGTGTTCCAAATGTATGTTGAATGATTATTTAGTGATAAGGAATAACAAATTCTGAGACACAAATGTAATGCTTTGTTTGAAAAATCATTTAACCACTGTTAAGACAAACTGCATTCAAAATATTTCCCTCTTGTTCGTTTGAGCAGCACCAACAGCACCAAGTTATCCATAGTTGAGTCCATCATACTCTTAGGGGACCATGAAAATGTCTCAATTTATTTTAAAATATAAAGGGAAAAAATTAGCTTTCAGATAAGATAAAACATGATATATTCACTTCATGTCAATTAAGAGTGTCAGAAAATATGATTTTTAATAAAAATTCAAAAAGTTACAATAAGTTATTAAGTCTTTGGTACATAAACAAAAGTGATTAAATTCAAGTAAACTGGAAAAATATCTATTTCTTAAGAAATTTCAAAAACACTGTGGTATAGTGCTAGAATATTCTTTTGGTCTTACCTAAGGTTTTATTTTGAGTATCTACAACAAGGGAAGCTTTGAAGAGTCTGTAAAGATAATTATTATCCTTCTTTAATCATCCTGAGGTGTTCAGTGGGGAGGAGCTAACTTTGTTTCCTAAAGTCTTCTGTCAGTGGTGAGGCCCTCCTGGGACTATTGAGAAACTTCTCTTGAGGAAAGTTTGAGGAGATATTCTGAGGCTGAAGCATCAGGCAAGCCTCTCAGCCAGAAGAAAAGGAAAAGGGAAAACTGTTCGGTAGCATAGAGAAATTTTTAAATGCTGGCATAGAGAACCTTGGTGGTATTTTAGATCATCTAGCCCAGCAGTTAATTTAAAATATAATGTTCAAGAATCTGAAAATGGCTATTGTGGCTATTACTAATAAAGGTGGAGGGGAACATAAGATAGGACAACAGAGAGGTACATAGGGCTAAATGATGAGGAGCACTGTAAAGAAATACAAGTAAGAGTGTAGCTGTGCAGTACAGCTCTTGAGATGGCCCTGGACTGACCCAGTTCTCCCCACTTGCACTGGCAGTTCTCAAGAACACTGGTAGAATGTGCTGGGAGTGCAATATCCCTATATAAAGGAAGTTTTCCATAACAGCCTAGCCCTGTTCTAGTATCCCCTTGAAACAGGCAGTCCTTCAGTGAGTCAGCCCAATCATTCTTGTGACCCCAGAGAGCAAATGTCAGCCTGAACTGCTTGCTGGGAACCTTCAGTCACAGTGCCAGTGGGATTGTGTGCAGCTGAGGCTCTGCTGACCTCACGCAGGTTTCCTGGCCATGGCTCACAGGTTTCTCTTCTCCCTTGTTTCATGTCTGTATGTACCAAACGCACTTCTTGTAGCTTACGTACATGGTTCTCTGTCATAAACCTGCTTCACTGGTTTGATTTTTAGTGAGATGGGAACTCACTGAACTCCATTCAATTCTGAAAAAGACAAGGACATGAGCCTACATTTTTGGATTTAAAAACTGAGTAGATGGTCATCTTGTCTGAGTTAGAAAAGCTTAGGAAGAAATTTTCACCAGAAACATTAAAAATTATGTTTTAATTACTTACTGTGTTGTTTTTCTTCCACTGTTCAAGAAATAGAGTAAAGTAAGCAGTTGGAAATGAGTTTTGAGCTCTCGAATAATGGAGACTGAGTCTTAAAGTCAGAATTTAGATTTTAGAGATTGGAGGGGGCAAGTAGATGAAAGAATGTATATCATCAAAATCAAGAGCTCAGCTAAGTAGGAAAATCCTGCAAATGGTACCATGGTATAACCATCAGTGGAACAGGAGAAAACAGAATATGAGAATGCTAAAGCCAGGAAAAGAAAATATTTTCAGGAAGATGGAGAGACCAACCCACTGAGTCAACTGCTGAAGAGTTTGTTACCCAAGCCTAGAGATCGGATAATTTGATCTGAAAATATAGTGACCTTAAAGTAATCTTAACAATGCTGTAAGAATGGTAGCATGGTTGGATTAGACTGCGGTTAGAGTGGTAGGAGAGGATGCAGATAAAGTGAGTATGGAGCACCAATTCAGGAAGTGTCAATGAGACGGAGACTATGAGGAGATGTGGGCTAGAGAACAGTTTTTTTCTCCTCCTCTTTCAACCCTTGCCTTTACTCTCCTCTCTCCTTCCTTCTTTCCTCCTTCCCTTCCCATTCCTTCCTTTCCCTTTCCTGTTCCCCTTCCCCTTTCACACTCCCTCCCTTCCTTCCTTTTTTTAAAGATAGGATTTAGCTTCTCTTTGTTTCCTGATATAAATGATACTGGAATGAGGGAGGAACTGACATAGGAGCCACAGGGAATGATTAAGCAAAGTTTTAACTAATGCAATGAATGGAAAGATGGAAAGACCTGGGATGCCAGATGAGAGGTTTGCCATGAATGGTGGGAGGATGTTCCATGCTAGTAATGGTGAAGCCTCTGATGCTGACTGATTGGTCATTTGGTGATGGTACAATGAGGTAGCCCTTGTGTTGTATGTATTAGTGAAAGAAAACTTTATTTGAAGAATGGAATTCTTCATCAGTCAACAGGGTAAAAACAAGGACTTGAAGCAAACCATGCAATAAAGAATAGATCCTAAACCTTATTTGGCTAAACATCTTTTACAGTGATTTTTGGAGCCTTGTTTCTGGTTAGTTTCCAAAGATATCATTCACTTGAAAAGTGATTGTTTTCAGCAATTATCTTATTTTTGTGATTTTAGGTAAATCGCATTTTTTTGGTACAAATGTCACATGTAAATGTGTTCTAAAACCTCTAAAGGCTTTTCATAGATTTTGTTAATTTCTTACAAATAATCTGTCATTTAATTGCCAGTCTCTAAATTCTATTAGTCAACATGTGGGCTCATTATTAGAGTATATGTTTTTCTATCAAAGGCTAGCCACACACTTCCAACTCCTTTCTGTATTTCCCTTACCTGAGTATACTAAATTTATTGTTATTTTCGTGGAACGTTTTATACTAATTTCATACCAAACCACATAACAGCATTTTTTATGGTGGGTGACCTTTCTGATATTCAGTTTGTCAGATAAATTTGAGTTTTTAAGCACTGTCAATTCCCCTCTCCTACATTAGCCTATCACAGTAGCAAATGTCTCATAGATGCTTATAGAAAAGCAGGAATGAGATATATTTCTAAGACTTAGCATCTGTTTTGTTGACTTTTTTGAAAAATAACATATATGGATCTTATAAAATTAAGTAAGTACAAAAGCGAAAGTCATGGCAGATCTCTCCCCACTCCCCTCCTCCTGATTCTCTCCTGGAAGCCTCCCAGTTCCAGTTCTTGTGGGCCCTTCAGGTTGGTGCTCATTTTACTCTGCAATGTTCTGGGTTGGTAGCCAGCCCTCTTCTTCTCCAGAAGAGGTATGCTTGTAAAACAGGGAAAGCACTCTTTGAGTTGGGAGACGGGTTTATTTTTTAGCTGCTGTAGAATAATTAAAAATGAATGGATATGGTTGAATTGTAGGAAGCATATTTATTATTTGGAGTAGTTATAAAAAATTCCTTGAAATTAAAAATCGTACTTTGAACAGGTCGATTAGTCAGATTTAATTTTTCTTTCACTCTCTTATATTGGTGTAAATATTTTCATCTGTTATGCATAACCAAAAAGTATATTAAACTGTCAAAACATAAATGATTTCCTTTTGGCCACCATGGCTTGAGGGATTTATTTCAAGTCTGTTGTGCTACTATTTGCCCCTAGGATGTGTAATCTATATTTTAGGGGAATGTGACTTACTGTAAGACACCTGTATTATTTATGTGTGATTAATATTTGCGTTATGGTGAATGAGGTCTTTTGGCCTTACTTTTCTCTTATAGTGACTTAATCATTTCTCACAAGAATGGAGTCATTGTAATAAAACATTCCGCATACTAGTTTGTTTTTCAGCAGTGACAAATGCAATTGTAGTAAAATGTGAATTTTCAGTTATTAAATATGGCATCATGAATGTAATTTACTGGGCTACATCTGCAAGATGCTGCTATATGGCACTGCTGAGGCTGAAACCAAGCCAATCCTTGTTTATATGAATTTAAATGTAAACATTGGTGAACAGCATCTTTAAATCACAGTGCTTAGCGGGCAGACCTAATTTTGTGTTTCCATATAAAAATCTGTAAACTGTATAACGGGCTGGTTATATGGGTAACTATTAAGATGGTCTCATTGTCATTTGCAAATTTGCAACAAATTATAAAGATCCTTGATCATCCCTGACAAATAATATTACGTGTCAAATTAGGACATATTTCAAAGTTCCTTTCTGTGGATATGCAACTTTTCATAGCTTTCTTTCAGAAACAAAACCACTTTGTCAGAATAGTGAAGAATATTTTTTGTAAAGAGAGAGGGACAGTGAGAGAGAATGAAAGAATCAAGTTCAGTTTTTCATGTAGCCTTGGTTGCTCTAACACTTCATTGTGTCTGTGGTGCTAGGGTTAGGAACTTGTGTCCTCACACATGCCAGGCAAGCACAGCAAGTGTCACAACCGCTGAGCCACCACTCCAGTCCCCATAGCGAAGAATTATATTAAGAGTTCAAAAATCTAGGGGCTGGAGCGGTGGCTCAGCGGTTTCGGTGCTTGCCTGGCAAGCACGAGGACCCGGGTTCAAACCCCAGCACCATGTACACAACTAATTGTTGGAGCAACGAAGGCCATGTGAAAAACTAAATAAAGTTGTTTCTCTCTTTCTCTGTCTCTCTCACTGTCCCTCTCTCTTTAAAAAAAATCTATAAGGCTAAAATTCAATTAGATATTAATGTTACCTGTCAGAACAGTCTTCCTTTACAACAATGATTGTAAAACCTATTGCTTTTAGCAGTTATTGCATAGCTTTGGTGTAATATGAATTATCACATATAAAAACAATTCTTCTTAAAAGACTACATGAGTCTTTTGTGTTAAGGTAAGCTTAGCCAAAGTGCAAGAAAGATGACAGAAACATAAAAGATGATGTCTAAATATATATACACATATATATTGCAATAGATATAATATGTATTACATATATCAGGTACATTTAACTTCTGTATGTATACACACATAACACATAAACAACTTCCCTTCATGAGTAAAAGGAGTATATTCTTGTTTAATAATATATTACTTCAAATTTGAAAACATAAGTATAACTCTGGAGTTTAGTACCTTTTATTTTCTTTGTGACTTGTCCATTACTAGAGATGTGGTCTGATTTTTAGATGGTACATGGCAAAGATATTAGGAGAAGAAACCTCTGTCAATATTTCAAAAATGGATTAGATTATATGTCTACTAAAGGTGTGACAGAAGAGTCTTGCATGTAAATATGAGCACTGTGACACATTAAGTGCCATTTTGGCATACTTTAAAATTGTAAAAGTGCTCCAACTTATTGAACTTCCCGAGGAAATTATTAAGAGTATTAAAGAACGATGTTGATAATTATACTAAATTCAGCCAGGATACGGTGGACAAGGGCTTTAAAACTTCAGAAACATCAATTAAAGCCCAAGTTGTGTTCAATAAGCATCAAAAATTGATAAAAACTCAAATTTAGGTTTTTAGATTTAGTGTTTAAATCAATCAACTGCAAACAAGATTTAATTAAAGAATATTATTTCAAAGTGTAATTACCTACTGGGATTAGAATGAACCTCTATTGCCCATAATGTTCTCCTACTGTGATCCCACACTGAAAAATGTTGAGTTTTAGATTAATATGCATCTTGTAAGTACAAGTCCTAATCTCAATCTTAAAGGACATTTAAAACACACTTGGAACCTTCTATGCAATCAAGCCCAGTGTGACTACTCTGTCCACCATGCTAAATTTGTGATTACATTTTTTATGTGCATGATTTAAATCGCTTTAGCGGCAGTCCAGGGAGCATTTTACCCTGCATATTAATTACACAAAGGCTTTGTCATGTGAGGGTCTCAGTGGTCATGGTCTGTAATCCAGCTCATTTGAACTGTGAGTACAGTTTTCGAGCATGCTGTGCACATCAAGCCCAGCTTTATAGCTAGAATAGGCTGAGATGGTTAACAGGTATGGTTCCTGCTTAAGGAATGAATGCCATTTATTTAGTGACATCTGCAAACTAATTGCTTAAAAATCTGAAAGTGAATATGTGTGCTCAGAGGGCTGTTATTAATACATAGGAATGAGACTCCATGCCACAGCATTCCACTTCCTATTGTCTCATGCCAGCATTATCTAGCCATATGATTACATCATAAAATTACTCATGTTGCAGGACAGAAATTTATCCTCTTTAAGTTTCAAAAATTTTATCATTAGCAGTCCATTTATATTTGTAGCATTTTAAAAATCATTATGATTTAAAGAGGAATTAAAAGAATTTTTCATTATGTTTGTGTATATACCTTCAAATACCAAGAGATGGAACATAAAAATGAAAGATTGTTAAGCACCACCACATCCCAACAGAAGAATTCCCAAATGTTAAGGGCTTTTAAACATGAAGCCTTACACTAACAGTTTGGTTGTAAGTAGTCAGAAAGTGCACGTAGTCTTTGTTCACAAATGTTAGTGGTTTGTCATCTAATACTAATACGTAACATATTATTAAAACAGAAATGGAAACTCACAAGTGAGATGGCTCTGGAAGCTTGATGATGGCATCCGGTGACGGTTTTTAAGCATGTGAGAGAATCAAAGTTATTTTAGTGAATGCTGCACAGACACACTCAAGACCCATGCTGAATTTTAAAATCTAACCCAATAATAGAGGGACATAGTCATGTGCATATTTATTCTGAAAAAGGACACTGAGAATTCAAAACCACTGATGGTTAGCTAAGAAATTCTGTAGAAAATAACTCTGCTTTAATTTCTGTTCAAAGAAGTATAGTCAAAGAGATATGGAAGAGATTGCCGTAAGAGAATGGCAACTGCATCCAGGTTCACTTTAGGGGGGAAACCTCTGCCAGTTAATGTAGCAAGTGATCCTTTAACTGACCCACACTCCTGTATTACCACAGTTTATTGGAAGAGCAAAGAAAGTACAATATTTTTAAATGCTAAATTCTCTTATAAAATGTACAGACTAAAATCAGACTAAAATGTAAAGTCTAAGTAGAAATAAAGTAAATTTTAAATGTGAATGATCAGAAAGTAAACATAATTTTTGTTCATACATTTTATTGATTCACAGATGTGTGACATATCTATCAGGACTACCAAGTTTTGAAGATGAAACTGATATCTCAGAGAAAATGACCATCTCTGTTCTTTAAAACCAAAGATTTTCAAATAAGTTTTTATTCAGAGAAATTCACGTTTTATTCTTAGTCCCAAAATCTAACTTGCAGCTAAACTATTTGGAATTCTCACAGGGGCTCCTGGAAAGATTCTATTCATTCAACATTCAATTCAGATATTTTAAAAAGCATGTTCCATGCACAAAGCAATGTAAATGCTGCCAAGGAGAGAGACATAACTATTGTCTCTGGCTTATGGTGTTTAGAGTCTCTAAAGGATATTAAAAAAAATAAAAATAAAAACTACAATAAATTATTTAAATGTTGTATAAGATCTTTATAAAAATAATTATTTTCCCATTCTTTTCTGTCTTCCATGGTCATATTCATTTTTTTCTTATTTATTGTTTTGCAAATAACTTGTTTCTCATATCCTTTTAAACAGAAGCTATTTTAGATTAAAAACAGGAAATTTGTTATTACCATTTTCAAGAAGATGCATGCTGTTGAATTGTTTTTATTTAACCTGGGCAAAAGTTCATGATTTGAGTAAGATAGATCCATTCTAAAGATAGAGAATTTTAACATGAGTTTTTGCAGCAAGGCGAATTTTATGTAAGTTTAACATTAGGTTGTAATATGCAAAGAGTATGTAAAGTTACAGATATTTTTGTGGAATTGGCTCAAATTCATCCTATGGATTGAGTTGTATATTTTAAGGATTTTTTAGTGTGGTATTTGAAGAGTCAAATGCTACGTTGACTTACACTTATGTATCATTGTATTATAAAAAGATTCCAGAGAAATTTGGCTATGCCATTTAGCAGGTCTGACAGCCTTTGTGGGAGTGTGAACACTCAAGAGGCCATGTGAAAACGCAGTGTCTATGTCTGAACATTTGGGCTCTCCTACTGTTGGTTTGGGTTACAATGATTATGATGGTTTTTAAAGGAACAGCATCAATTCCACGGTTCTAAATATTTTAATATTAATTTCAATTGTGGTACAAATGGAGTTAAGTTTTAGGATAAATATTGAGCCACTACATAATCAGCCTTTGCAATTTATCAGAATAAACTCAGTAAAAAAGATTTATTCATTAGGGAGGGACTTATGTCTACTCTTCATTTCCATTGGGTCACATTGATGCCAGAAATTATGAATATTTGGAAACATCCTTGGCAATTGAATTTTTCACTTTTCTTAAGGATGTTTGGCATCATGTAGTCCTCATTGAATTTTGTACCCTTTACAATGATTTTCTAACAGAGAAAACTATTACATGCAAGGCATATTTTAGGAGCCGATTACTTAAATCAGTTTGGCTACTACAGCCTGATGTCATTTGACTAAAATTTTATCAAGGAAACAGTGTTTTCTTAAAATAATCTGTCTTCTAGTAACTGCCTAGCATTATTCATAATACAGTGTAACTCTTTCCAGACAAACTCAGTGGAAATTATGTTCTCGTGATCATTTATTTAAACTTCCCAGTTGTGTAGGAAACATCTCTCCTCCCCTAGAACTGGTCCAGAAGTCTGGTAATTGGAAGTTAAAATGCCCTTTCAGTGTTGATGACTTTTCTTTAATGTACTTTCTTGTGTTCACTTGATAGCACTGTGCATTAATAAAAATCCATAGATTAAAGTCCTGTGGTTATTTTTCTAATAAAAGTCTCCCTAAATATCTGGCATTTTGTATCAAATTTTAATGTTTCCAATTTTGAAATCTCAGCAAAAAACTGTTGATGTGGGTCCTTTTGACAAATTATAAAGGTAAACTTTAATGAACATTGAATAGGATCACCTTTGCTACTTGGGGTAATAGAATAAAATAAAACAAGCAAACACATTTTTCTTACTGCCACATGCCTCTCCTTAATAATAACTTTTGTCTCTTCTGAAGAAATAGATGCTGTGTGGGTCTCATTAAGTTACCTGACTGCTGGAATAAATACACAGCCCACAGCTCGGCAGTCCATAGCACACTGAGCAAGGGTCTTGATATCTCGGAGTTCTGCTTATTTACACATGCCTTGGACTCTTCTCACAGATATGTAAATTATTCCGGTTAAAACTAAATGCTAAAGTCTACACCATTAGTCTTCCACTTCATGATCTCCACATGGGGCTGTTAGAGGGATAATGTACCATACAATACACGGTTTACTTTTAATTAATAGAAAAAAAATGTGAAATGAATATTAAATGTAGCTTAATGTGAAAGAAGGCTCAAAGCAGTTTGGTTGTTATTTATTTATTTTAAAAATATTCAGTCCTGCTTCACCATCAGAAAATAGTAATGCATCCCTGGACTGGAAGCCTTGTTGGAGCCTTTGGAAGAGAAAAGAAGTTTGAAGAGGCCTTAACAAACCAGCTGATGATCCTGGGCCCACACAAAGAGGGCGTGTTTCCAAGGAGGTCCAGGGAGCTCTGGTCTGTGCCTTTTGGATCCTAACAGAGCTGTTCCGCCTGAGTACCTGCTGGGATTGTTCCCTGCTCTATACCATATGAATTCTAGGATCTGCCATTAAATCTCGGAGCAGAAAAAGCTCATCAAATAGAGCATTTAATTAAAACACAAGATCTGTTTGTCTGTGTTATAATTCAATGTGTCAAAATTAATGCCTCTGTTTTTAATAAATAGAATTACCAGTTCGCAAACAGTTTATCACACTGTTCCCAACCACAGAATGGAATTTTAATTATATAACATTATTTATGGGAATGAAATGATCGTGTTTCATAATATTTGCCAACAGCACAAGTTAGGGTTTAAAAGGAAAAGCTCTATTAAATAATCGCTTCCTCCAGTGGATTCCCTTTTGTCTCGTTTGGCTCACCTCGGATAAGGTACGGACCTTGGGAAAAGACAAAGAACAGGAGCAATTCCAGTGAGACCCTAGGAGATAACAAAGTCCTCACCGAAGGCACTTATTTGCAAGATTAAAGGGTTGGAAGTAAAGCCTGAAATTAGTAACTTTTCATCTCTCTTTACCCAGACAGCCAGTGTTTTGTAATAAAATAAAGACCTTGCACTTTCAGACCTTCACGCCAGACAGACTGTGAAACTGAATGCTACTCAATTTTAAATTATTCATACATTCTTAATTGTGATGTTATCCTTATAAATGATAGTAATGGTACCGTTTAAATCCTAAAAACCAGCAGGCACCTGCCAGTGAAACGGGTTCATTGAAAGCACAGCCATTGAATCCTTAATACGAGAGGCTATTCGAAGAGGCTCAGCCAGGGGAAAGTCAGACATTTGATTTTACAGTAAGGAATTAGGTAGCTTGACGTGATTAGCAGAGGGGAAGTGAAATGCCAGTGCTGAATTCACAGAGAATCTACAGACCATTTGGAAAAATCACCCTGGGCTTGGAGACCAGTTGCAGAGAATTCGGTAACTCTCCTTACAGGAGCACTAGCAACAAAGAATTGTTTTCATGTTATTTACTCAGGATCAAAAGACTCCAGGAGACAAAAAATACACTCTAAATGTGAACAGAGACACTTGCTCATTGCAATGTAAAAGTTCATGCGTGCTCGTGTCTTTGTGGGAGAATGTGAGTATTTAAAAAAAAAAAAACCTCATAAGAATCATAATAGTCCAAATAATTATTGTGAATAATGAGGAGTATGTAGAAACTAAGGGCTTTCCAAGACACACCACACGAGTCATTTTACTTTCTCCAACATTTAAAAAAAAAAATGATGTTGCTTTGAATTCATTTTCAGAATCCTTTTAGTGATATCAACACTTGTCATGGTGTTGGGAGAAGAAATGTCTCTCTGAAATGTGGCCATATTCTTTTGGAACATACTTGTTAAAAAAAAAAACAGCGACTTTCGGAGGTTGTGTCATTTTTAGATGGACATTTTTACATACATCAATTTCTGTAACCTTTTGAGCAATTTTTTCTTTTTTTGTGTGTTTGCAATTTCACATTAAAAGTCTTTAATAGAAAAAAAAGAATTTAGCTGCTAAATATTTTATTTGAGTCAGTTTCAGAAAGACTAGAGAAATGAGATTAATAGCAGAATTCTATGGATCCAGCTTTGAATCTAAGACATGAATGTTTCCAGGACTCTGAAAATAATGTTTCAGGTATTGTTAAATAATTCTGGCCTGTGTATCATTCCTGGCTTAGAAGGGCTGATGTGGGTGAACTGCACTTCAAAATGCATGTTTGTACCTAAATTCTTTTCTTGTATTCACTAAGAAAAGATGCTCATGTATCCCCACGTTAATGTGAGATTTTATATTCCCAAAAGGGTGTTTGTTGTTGTTTATTTGATCAATTGTGTCTGCTTTGTGTCTCCATTGAAACAAACACCTTTTTTCTACATGCACGGATACTGTAATATTCATAATATGTGGCTATTAGGATAATAAATACAATGACCAGATAGAGATCATAACAAAATTATGCTATTTAGATGAGGTGTTTCAGATTTGAAATACATCATTTACTTCAAATTTGAGATTTTAGAGTTCCAGGAGATACAGTCTGTGATTCAAGCATGGATGCTTGATTCAGACTTTGTGGTTAAATCTAGGTTGTTCTGTTGCTTACCAAACCTGGGTGCCCTTGTGTTCAGTAAATATGAAGGGAGATGATGCAATCAAAGCACCAAGACAGGTAATTTGTTCCTTGTAGTTGTTCAATAGCTATGAGCTATTTTGAAGATTTTATTTTTAGTGGAGGTACATTGTTCTATATAGCCTTACTAGTAAAATACTAACATTCTGATTTTAAAAATCAACTTTAATTGTTTTATTCCTCTTTTAAATCCTTTGAGGGGTTGATTCTTACATTGTTCCATTACAACTATGTTGAAGATGTAGGATCAACCTAAGCATCAATTGGTGACGAATGGATAAAGAAAATGTGCTATGTATACACAATGGAATAATATTCAGGCACGAAAAGGAAGAGCATGCTATCATCTTTGATAATGTGGATGAGCCTGGAGGACATTATATTAACTGAAATAAAAGAGACACTGCATGACAGATGCAAATGATCTCACTAATGGTAGAATTTTAAAAAGCTATAGAAGCAAAGAGTAAAATGATGGTTACCTGGGAATGGATGAGAGGGTGGATTAAGGAGATTTTAGAAAAATTATATAAAATTTCATTTAGACAGGAAAAATAAGTCCAGGAAATTCATTGCACAATGTGTTCATCACATTTAATATTATATATTTAAAAACTGATGAAAAAGTAGATTTTAATCATGATAAAAAGAAAAATGTATCAGCTTGTGGATATGTTTAATTTGCTTTATTCAGTCATTTTACAATATGTACATATATTAAGGCACCACGCCATATACCATATATGTATGTAATTTTTAAAAATTATAATTAAAAACTAAAAGGAAAAATTACTTGACCTTTAATTCTGTGTGCGAATACATAAATTTTTCTGTATTACATTTTTATTTTATGGAAAAAATTGGCACCAGTCTAATATTTGGAATTATTCTATCATGGAAAGCTTCAAAATTTTATTATCTTAATTTTGGTAGTAAAAATTTCCCGTTAGGCTAGTATTCTTGAGAGAAGGAATTTGTTTCCTATTTAAGTTCTGATAGCAATTTAAAAAAATGTTTAGCTTTCATATTATTTACAAAAGTAGAATACATAAAATTGGAAGAATAATTCACAATTTAATTTCTCACAGAATAACTGAAAATATTTAATTTGCCAAATCTGACACATCTGTAAACATATTGAGAAAGGTTTCTAGGCTGTTATCTGGCCATGATACTTATAATTGATTAATAATGTCGGCCATCATGCAGAAACGAGTGCTACGTGCGCCATCCTCATTCTGAAACTACACTAATCCCAACCTGAAAATTTCTATTTTTTTCCATGTTATTATGTTTCTATGTTATTTATGTTGTTATAGTTTTGGTGTTAAGAAATATTTCTGAATTGCATGTAAGTATAGATGGTTTAAAGTATGTGTACTATCAAGATTTTAATTTACTTTCTACCAGTCTCATTTCTGCTCTGAATATTTTGGCATTACCAAAACCCTTCTGATTTATTCATTTATATGTAAAATAGGCTTAAAGATTTTGTTAAATTAAAAATTCCATGTAGAGGAATGTATATATAGGCAGGAGTGATTATTTTATTGTCTATAATTATTTGTTTTTATGTTAAAAATATTAATTTCAAGTAATTTGTCATTTTGAGTTTAAAAGATTACTACTATATCCTCTTCTGACATTAAAATTATTGAAAGAAATTTAGATAAACTTCTGGACAGAATATTTCCAATATGTCTTACATAAGAAATTAAACAAATCTTAATGAGGGTGACAAGATGGATTTTATATTGTTTTTATGCATATATGCAAGCATACATAAAGACACATACATGCTTTTGTTTATATTTGTATTTTTTGATTGCCAGATTTTCAAAAGAAATTGCAAATAAATAATAACTCCTCAAGATTAAATGAAAACTACGTTTTAAAAAGACAGTTGTATCTTAAATTCATGTTTCCTTAAGTTTTTTTTAACTCAAGAAAATTGTAGACTCACATGCAGTTTTAAGAGATAACAGAGCAATCACATGTACCGTTTTCTAAGTTTTCTCCAATGGCAATATCTTTCAAAACTACAGTAGGATTACAATGAGGAGATTGATGCTAATACAACCAAGATACAGAACAGTCCCAACATCAGTGGTATTCCTCCCTGTACTGTACCTACTCCCTCTCCCTGTTCCTGTAATGTTGTCACTTCAAGTATGTTATCTAAATGAAATTGTGTAGCATGTAATCTTTTGGGATTGATGCTTTTCACTCAGCTTAATTCCTGAAGATTAGTGCAGGAGTTGTGTATCAAGAGTTTGTTCCTTTTTGCTGCTCAGTAATATTGCATTGTATAGATGAACCACAATGTAACTGTTCAATCATTGAAGACCTCTAGATGTTTTCCATTTGGTAGCTATGATAAATAAACACACAGCAATGAACATGTATATAGATGTTTATGTGAATTGTTTTCATTTCTTTGGTATAAATGGACAAGAATTTAATAGATGAGTTATATGGTAGTTATATGTTTAGTTTTATAAGAATTTGACCCAGTTTCAAGAGTGACACTTTGCATTCTCATCACCATTTTTGGGGTGACTAAGACTCTCCAAATGCTCTATGGCATTCTGTGTCATCACTCCCCCACCCATTCTAATAGATGTACAGTGGTAGCTACTGTGGTTTTAATTTGACTTCCCAGATGATTAATAACATTGAATATATTTTCATGTGCATATTTTCTTTAGTCTTTTTGTTGAATATCTCTTCCTGTATTTTGTTCATTTTCATTTTCTAATCATTATTAATAACATTTTTGAGTTTTGAGAGTTTTTGTAAATTCTAGATAACAGTTATTTATTGGACATGTGGTTTGAATATATTTTATCTTGGTCTACAGCATATCTTTTCATTTCTTCACATGAGTTTTTGAAAAATGAAATTTTAAATAATGATAACATCCAATTTTTTTATTTTCCTCTAATAAATTATGTTTTGGCTGTCATTCTAAATGTTCCTTGTGTAGCCTAGATCTTGGAAATTCTCACCCATTTTTTTTATTAAGGAATTGAGTTGTTGTACAATCATACATGCTTATAAAGTAACGATATGATATGCATTTGATCCCCATCCAGAGTTACTCCCACATTGCCCACACCCGTCTCTTGATTCTTCTATATTCCCCCCATAGCAGCTATAATTGTCCATATATGTGTGTATATATCTATATGTATATAAGATAGTGAATTTTCCCAAATTGAATGATTGTGTAAGTCTTATTTGGATTCTAAGGGGGATAGAGAGATGCTATGTTGATGATTGTCTCCCTACGTACCTCCCTGTCCTCTCTTGCTCTTCCCTTCCCCTGCCTCTCCTTCCCTCCCCCACCCTATATATCGATGGTTCCGCTAGATTAAGTGTTGTTATGCCTTTGGGCGAGTCTAGTATAAGAACTTCAGTACCTTTCACCCAAGCCTGGGTTCTGCTCTAGCCTCCAAAAATATGGGAAACATTTGACCCTTGACTCTCTGGATTTGGCTAATTTTGTTCAGCATTATTTCTTCCATTGCTACCCTTTTACCTTCAAAAGCCATATTTGTTTCTAATAGCTGAGTAGAATTCCACTGTGTTTGTGTATGTATATATGTTTATGTGTGTGAGTTTATATATATGATTTTGGACCCATTCATCCAGTGAGGGGCATCTGGGTTGATTCCACAATTGAGCTATTATAAATTGAGCTGCTATGAACATGGATTTTGCTGTGTGGCTGAATGTGCTGATTCTAACTCCTCTGGGAAAACACCCAGAAGAGGGATAGCCAGTGTATGGGGTGGATTCATCCTTAATTTTTTGAGGATTCTGCACATTGCTTTCCAGAGCAGCTAGACCAGTTTGCAGTTCCAGCAACAGTGTGCTAGTGTTTCTATCTCCCCACACCCCTCCAGCATTTGTTACTGTTTATATTCTTCCTCTTTGCTAATCTGACAGGAATGAGGTGTAATCTTTAATGTAGTTTTGACTTGTGGTTGTTTGTGCTTTTTATATTAAAATTTTGAGTTCTTTGTAAATTTTGAGTGTCAGTCCCCTGTTGGAGGAATCACAGGCTATGATTATCTCCCATTCTATGTGTTCTCTCTTGACAGTTTTGACCAATTCCTTGGCTCAGCAAAAGGTTTTTATTTTAATGTCATCCCTCTCATTAATTCTTGACTTAACTTCTTTAGTTTGGGGAGTATTTTTGAGAAAGTCTTTGGCTATTCCCATATTCTGGAGTATTGCTCCTAATTTTCCTCCTAGCAGTTGTATGGTAGCTGGTTTGATTCCTCATTCCTTGATCCATTCTGATTTGATATTTGTGCATGGTGAGAGGTAAGGATCTAATTTCAACTTCCTGCAAATGGCTGTCCAGTTTGTCCAGTACCATTTGTTGAATACGTTGTCTTTCGTCCCATTTTTTCTGATGTATTTTTTAATTTTCTTAATATTTTTCTAAAGTTGTGAATCTATCATCCATTGTAAGGTATTTTTTTTAATAAGATGCATGATTTAAATTGCATTTCATTTACTGTGAATTTCCAACTGGGCCATTCTGTCAAGAAGTCTAACTTTCCTTCACTGGATCACTTTTGTACCTTGGTTAGAAACAGGTTAACATATTTGCATGAGTCTCTTTCTTGATTCATTGCTTTGTTCCACAGAACTGTGTGTCTGTCCCTCTGTCTGTCATTGCCATACGTTATTGATAATTAACTAGCAGGGTTTTATATCCAGTAGAACGATTCCTCCTCCTTTTTTTCTTATGCAAGATTATTTTAGCTTATCTAGGCCCTCTTTCTTAAAATGTTTAAAATAAGCTTGTCTATATCTAAAGAAAATCTTGTTTGGATTTTGATAAAATCTGCAGCAGAACTACAGATCAATTTAGGTAGAACCAACCTCTTTACCAGATAAACTCAATCCATGCTAACTGAACCTCTCCATTTATTTAGCTCCTTTTTTAATGAATATTATGTAATTTGCATCCTATAGATTATGTACATACTCCATTAATTTTATGTTTAAGAAGTTTTTAAAAAGTAATTTTAAGTGTTACTTTGTTTTGTATTTTGACTAATATTATTTATAATTCCCCAAATGCTCAATAGTTCTTTTACCTATCAAGAAAGACTACATGATCATTCACTTTTGGACAATGCTTAGATTTATATAGTAATTTCCTCCAGATCCTAGAAAGATTTCAATGCAAAACAGAGATCACAATATAAAATTATTACTAATGGAAATGTATGAAATTACTTAAACCTATTAGTGCACTATCATTTGAGAAAGTGAGGCTCAAGCAAATGTGAGCAGCATAGACTTATGGACAAAGCAGAGACAAATGTTTTAAATACATTATTAGTTGGTTGAATTATTTTTTAATAGAAGGAGAGTGTGTGTGAGAGAGAGTCAATTTTTTAAAATTTTTTCTTCTGGTTTTTGTTTTTTCTCCACTTAGTTGTGTATATGGTGCTGGGGATTGAACCTGGGTTCTCTTGCATGCCAGGCAAGTGCTCTACCTTTGAGCCACCACCCCAGCCGAGTTGAATGAATTTTTAAAAGTATAACCTTTTAAGCACTTTAATTCTGTATACACAGACACAGATGCATATGTGCACACACACATGATCCCTGACTTAAAGCAGTTCAACTTACGATATTTCTACTTTGTGATAGTGTAAAATGTACCCATACAACAGTTTTAGTTTTCCCTTTCAATAAAGTATATATTGAATACTTATACAATATGTATATTATTAAATAGAGATATTGTAATGGAAGAGATTATCACGAATAGAAATTCCACATTTTCTTATCTCAAAGGATAATTTTGCACACTTGACAAGAATGTGCCTCAGAATTTTGAGACCTCAGGTTTATCAGTCATAGTCAAAAGTGGTGACTGAGAGTCACATCTCAATTTAAGTGGAGGTTTCAAATATTATGGTCCAACATGAACATGATCAGTATTTCTATTGATATATATTTTTATTTCTTCTGTCAGTATTCAATGTATTATGTGCACATTGTGTGCAATGATTTTTTTAAAGTTTATCGTTTTGGTACTATCGTTCTTCCATTAAGGATCTTACAGTGGTTTCCTAAAGCACAGTGGAAAAGTACCCACATCCTTTATGATAGCCTACCTAATCTAGCCCAAACTGATCTGCTCATGTATTTCTTGCTAGGTCCCCCGTGTTACTTTATGGTTCTGGGTTTCAGCCTTTTCCTCTAACATGCTAAGCTCAGTTTTGTTGAGCTGCTGCATGAATATCTGTTAGTTCCTTTAGTGCCTTTTGTCCCTTATCCTAATGACTTCAGAGTAAATGTGAGTTAATTTATGCTGCCTTCCTGAAGCTGGAAGTTTAAAGCCGGGTGTGTCTAGTCCAGCATGTCCTCTCCCCTGCTATTCTCTTTCTCCAATACGTTGACACCATGGTAATTTCTTTGCTTTCTTGCTTGTGTTTCACACTATTTTCCTCATGTGCCTGAGAGCTGTAAGAGGACAGAGGGGTATATTTCTTTTGTTCACCTGGGCAAATGATACAGGCTTAACAAATCTGTGGTGAGTATATAAATGGACATTGAAAATAAATCAGATTGAAATAGGAACAAATGTAGGATGCATTTCAGAACTATGTATTTGACTTAAAAATCAACTCTATATAATTTCTCACAAACAGTAGAAGATCCTTGCAATTTTTCTTGACTGCACCTTTACTGTGAACCAATACTATCATGACCGAGAAATTAAAGCAAAAACAGTAGTGTCCAGAAACAGGCAGGTGACAGTTTTGGAGCATGTGGTCTGAGTAGACAGATTCTGAGGTTTCGTGACACATTGAAGTGAATAGTTTTTCCTCAGTATTTTCAATTTCTCACTAAGATGTCACTTGCACTCCATAAAATTCAGCTATTTTAAGAGTAATGTGTTTGAGTAAGTATATAAAATCATGTAAACAGCATCACTGTCAAGATACAGGCGAGCTATTAGGGTGACATTTTTAAAAACGACATGGGTTATTGAAGCTTATGTGGCAGAAGACCCAAATTAAGAAGTGATTAGAACTTATGCATAAAGGAGATTGATGGAAGGAACTGGGCATGTTGTGACTTGGAGAAAAAGAAAGAATGATACATGGCAGCTTTTATTAAGTATTTGGAAAACCATCACTTGAGAAAAAGGGACGGACAACTTTGCTCTTTCCTTAAGAAGCAAAGCAGTGAAAAATATATGAAGATTTGAGGCAGGCCACTGTTAGCTTAACCGTGGAATAACCTTTAAGAAATTGGTGCCCCACTAAATAATGAGCTCCCCATATTTGTAAAGGTTTAACCCACAGGCAGGAATTTTGTATCAAATTTTCCTAATGTGGGTAGAGTAGAGATGATGATTTCTAAGTTGGTGCTCCCACAATATTTGTTGAATGTGTGAGATCACTGGATTCGGAAGCTTGGTGGGGTGTTTGGGTGGAGGGAAGACTGAGCCAAAATGGGAAGGCTTCAGGGGTTCCAGTTAGGAAGAAAGGAAGAGAGGTGGAAGTAATGTACAGAAAAAAAAGTACTAGCAAGGCCAGTGTATGGAACAAAACATATCCATTCAACCTGGATTGTTCTAAATAACCATCGAGATTTTATGGATCACAGACCACTGAAATAAGAAGAAAAAGAGAGCTCTCTCACATTGCTCCTTATTCTTCTCTTTATTCCTAAAATGGATTTGAGATAAAAGAAGGATTGTTACTTACTTGCACAAACTCCCTGTTCTCTTAAGCAAGACTAATGATCTTAAATTTATAAATAGCATACAGCTACAAACAAATATATATTTTTCATTTAAAAACATCATGTAGGTTTGCTTTTCTTCCAGGCAGATAATGGGTCTTTTTCTCTCATAGTTCAACTGACAAAGAATTGGTAGATTTTCTCTATAATTTGCTATTATCCTAAAACTCAAAAGCAAACCCAAATGCCATCAGTGGTTATAAGCTGCAATGTGTTTGAAAATGGAAATTTGACCACTTCAAATAGCAAAATCTTCATTTCCATTAGAGTTTTATGAACTGTCTGATTGTAGATCAGGATAAAACGTACACTATTCTGTAGCCTGCTACGATGCACCCGGCAAGATGAAAACAAAGGCAATTATTTGTACTAGAAATAGCATATTTCATTAAGCATTTCATGCATGAATATAGCCACATTGGCACACATTGCCTTTGTTAGATTTATACCCTCAAAATTATAGAGAAGTCTTCTGTTTTAGTTAAGGATATTTCCATCTGGAAATCTTTCTTTAGTATACCTCTTAATTATGCATTTAAAACACAATATTTTACAAACCAATAACATCCAATAAACTAAACAGACAATTGACTTGCTAATAATCTTCCTAGTCAATACATAAAAACGACTCAATAAAAGAACAAAGATAAGTCTTCCCTCATTACTTTAGCAAGGGAAAATAAGGTTAAGGTTTAAATAAATCATTTCTATAAGAATAAACATAGGTAAAAAGCAAAGTCTCACAGATTTTTTAGAGTTGACAGAGTGATAAAATATTCCATTAGAAATAAAATAAGCTAGATGTAATGCTTAATAAAATGACAAATTCAAGCAATCCTTTAAAAGCACAACTTTGTAGCAGTAAAGTTATGCTTCTGAATTTCCAACTTAGAAACCTGTCTTGACAAAATCTACACTATTTTGTTTTTCCTATTGAGAAAAAAAAACAACATAAGTAGAAAATCAGAAGTTTTAGACTTTTGTTCTTGAGGGAAAAAATAACAAATATTCTTGACAGAACAAAATTGCCTTCTCAGATTGTTTGCTTAAATAAAAATTCTTGACTTTACTGAAACATTCCTTTTTTCTTTAGATCAGAAATACAGTAACTGTAAAAGAGGATCTTCTTTTCTCTAGATTTAGGGTCTTCAAATACTTCTTCCATGATGGATGTAGGAACGGACCTTTGGTGATCTTCATTGACTGGGAATAATTATCTGGAATATTTATCACCCATATTTGTTAGTGATTTTATGCTAATATTATTGAGGCTGAAAAATATTCACACCAATAAAATCTGTAATGTTCTTTTTCAATGCAGTAGTTATGATATGCCAATTGGGAGTTTACTTGCTGATTCTATCTACCACTCTTTAGTTATCTTATTTTGGGCAAGTTACTTAACTATTCTGAGCTTCACATTTTCTCAATGAAACAGGGATAATAATATTCATTTTAGAAAGATTTTTGTGGAGACCAGACAAATTGCACAAAATAGCCAACCTAGGGTCAGGCTCCTGACATATGAGGTAAGTGTATTATAAGTACTACTAGGTGATAATAAGAAGAAGGACATCATTCTGATAAAAGGAAGTAAAATAAAACATTTGTTGATTATTTGGTTAAATGCGAGGAATACCAGATTCAGTTATTTTCGAAGCTTTTATGTATACTCTTGAATTAAAATACTATCTTCATCCATTTTTATTCATTCTCTCAATAAACATCTGCTGAGTGGGCACTATGTTACAGCTACTAAACTTCAGTAAACAAAAATGAATAGAATAGTGTTTGTCCAACTCTTATCACTCTCCCATTCCAGTAGAAGAGACAGATTTATCACCAAGCAAAAATTCATTGAATGAACCTGTGGAAGATACTATATAAGCTACTGTAAAGAACAACTCTAGAAATCCTCTTAGAAGTGAGTGGAATTTTTAAGTAAAGGTGAGCTTTGAGTTATATTTTAGAACATGTGTGACAATTTGTCAGGAAAATAAAGTGGAAAAGGATGTTATTGGAAAAGAGTCAAGCATACGCAAAAGCAGTAAGTTGACAAAGTGCATTAGCATCAGATGATGACTGCATGTGACTGAGTTTAATTTTATCACATGATGGGAGTAGTAGGAAATAAGGCTAACAACACAGGTAGGATTCTGATACCATGCCAAGGAAGTGACAATCACATACCAGATTTGTGTTTCATGAAGATTCACTGGCGTCAATGTTGAGGAAATATTCAATGGATAGTGAATAGGCACAAGAATACTAGTCAGAAGTCGAGTAATTTCCCATAACCATTGTTAACCCGTTCAAATATTTGATACATTAGCCTTCTTTATAATTGTTCACCAATGAAAATGGTCATCATTGCTTCAAAATGCTTTCTTAAATGAATTATCATCTTCTCCCAAAGTCTTCTGTTATGCCTAGCAAAAATACATTTGTAAGATCATTTGAGGATTTAAATATAGGTGTGATTTTATTTTTCCCATAATATGTTTATTTTTCTATTTTTGAAACCAAGGTGAATAATATGTGTATTTTTAAATAATAGAAAAAAAACACTCATATACCTCAAACCCAGTTTAAAAAATAAAAGTTAATCAAGAATTTTAAAAGTTACTCATATGTTTTCTCCATCACATTTTCTCCTGCTGTACTGCCCTAAATTTTGTAAGCCTCTTCCTTATTTTCCATAAAGACTTGGATAGTTTGTAATTTCTTTGTTTAAGTTCTTCCTCCCACCCCCATGCCAAAAGACAGGATTAAGATTTCTAGTGTCTACCCTATGTCTGATTGACATACATGAGAATATTCCCCAGTTGGTATTATAGCACAAAGTTGGTGAGGTGAAAGCACATTTTATGTTAGCACAGACTCAAAAATACTTGGAGCACTGAAATGCACATATGTTATCTTTGAACTGCTGCCAAATCATAAGGAAATGTAAAGAAATATGAAAACTACTATCTAGAATGAGATATTGTCATTAAGGTCATGCATTCTTTGGTGTCAGTCATTCATATTTTCTTTGAAACAATTTTGACTACAATAATTACTGATACTCAGAGTCTAAATACAATAATGACTACTTTCCAGATTTCTTTTAGTAGGATATTTTACACAATAGCTTCAATAAATCTTTTTAAATAACATGTAGCACAGAATAAATACTTTATAAATGTTAGCTAAGAGTGTTGTGGTTGCTGCTGTTATTATTTCCAACTCTATTCTTCCAGTGATATCCTATTATCCTATCTACCGAAATACAGTAGCATCGGATGTTATCATATAGAGTAAATCTTACTACATTAATGGGAAAACACTTTTTGTAGTATTTCTTTTGCATACTGATGAGAATTCAGTGAACTTACAATTCAATTTCTGTGTCATTTCTCTCTTTTTTTCCATCAATGTAAGCCTTATTTACTCTCTCTATGTTATTTAAAACATGAAATGAACATATGGTAGACATTGCTACCGTCTATTGATATTTCTTTTTCCTGAGCCAGTCTGCTTTCTATAGGACCATTGACTAATTGGCCAATGAAATGTGTCAATGCCCTGTGGAGTAAATGAAAAACTCATGGAGCAAATTTCTCTAGTCTCTATTTGTTCCATGCTAATCATAGAAAGTACTGAGAGAGTGGAATAGAAATATTGAAACAGGTTGCTAGGTTGCCAAAATAAGGTCAGCTGACCAGGAGGATGATTGACCAACAGCATACTTTGTGCAAACCAGAAATAATTTGCATGTTTTAAATCACTGATATTTTGAAGTTATTTCTTACCTAGTCTGTCTTGACTAAAACAAGCACTTTTGTATTTTTCATGGACAACTAATAATGGCATTCTTGTTCTGAAGGGAAATAGCATTTTAATGGAGTAACACTGCTCTTATACTAAAAAACTTAAAACTTAGGAAGTAATATTTATTGCTATTGAAATTCTCTTATTTTTCCCTTTAAAATGCTTAAATACTTTATTTTAATTAAATAAATCTAATAACAAGAAAACATTATAGAAACTTTTCTAGTGGACTTTCCTTACAAGAGGAAACAGTTTAGCCAGGAAGGCATGTGATACTTTGGTGTTACATAGCCCAACTTCCAAATAAAAATGTCAAGTTTTAAAATTATTTGTAATTTAAATAGAACCTTTATTTAAATAGTCGAACAACTATTAATTTTTTATTTTTTAGCTTTTAAATTTTTATTAAGAAATTTAGTTATTGTACAATTAAAATGCATCCAAAGCAACAATGCACTATATACATATTCTTAAATTATATTTACCCCCTAGATCCCACTCTATTTTCCCACCCTTACCCCATCTACCCCCTCCCCCTTCCTTCCTGATACATGTCTATGAATGCCCTAGGTTATGTGTTACTATGCTAGGTCTAATACATGAGAGTTGACCACCTTTCACACAGGCCTGGGTAGCTCCAGCCTGCACAGATGAGTGAAGAAATTAGATCCTTGACTCTCTGGGTTAGGCTAACTTTGCTCAACATGATTTCTTCCATTGCCATCCATTTACCTTCAAGCACTACAATATCATTATTCCTAATTGCTGAGTAGAACTCCCTGGTATGTATGTATATATACATGTGTGTGTGTGTGTGTGTGTGTGTGTGTGTGTGTGTGTGTGTGTGTATATATATATATATATATATATATATATCTCAAAGCTTTTGGATCCATTCATCCAGTGAGGTGCTTCTGGGTTCATTCCATAATTGAGCTATTATAAATTGAGCTGCTATGAACATGGATATTGCTATGTTGCTATAATGTGCTGATTCCAACTCCCCTGGAAAAATACCCAGGAAAGGGGTAGGTGGATCATGTGGTGGGTTCATCCCTAATTTTTTGAGGATTCTCCACACTGCTTTCCAGAGCTGTTGGACAAGTCTGCAATTTCACCAACAGTGTGCTAGTGTTTCTATCTCCCCACAAACCCCTCCAGCATGTGTTATTGTTTATATTCTTCATTTTTGCCAATCTGGTGAAATTTGCCAATGAGGTGAAATCTTAATGTAGTTTTAGTTTGCATTTCTCTGATTACTCCCTATTTTCTATTTCAGTTTTCCAGTCATTGTTTTCATATATTTATGTCCACACAATAAGCTGAACTCAGTAATTCTATTTTTATACTAATCATTACATTACAATTTCATATAGGTAATGGAATCAGCCATGAATGTACTTGGACAACCATATCAATTTCTAATTTCTTTGATGCCACAAATGAAATGATCTAATCGTTAATGATTGTGCCATTATTTATGGCATTAGGAACTCATTTTCTATGTACAGTTAACCAGGGTAGTTTACCGATAGTAGATTGTTGTGGGTGGGAAACTATTCCAGGTGAAACAATCTATGACAAATGGTGACTGGAGAGAAGGTGTTTCAGGCAGCTTAGAGTTAGTGATGCTGCTGTAGCAAACAGCCTCAAAAAAAGTGGCTAAAAATAAGTTCATTACTCACTCACATAACATATCCATTCTGGTGTGACCATGGCTCTGTTTTCAGTCATGTTTATTCTAGAATTCAGGCAGAGGCAGCTGCTGCTTTCAGGGACATTGCTGGTCTTGTGGTAGAACTAAGGACAATTAGAATTACATGATAATCACTCTTTGAAGACTCACACATATCCTTCCTCATATTCCAATGGACAAAGAGAATTATATAATCAAACGAGGTGTCAATGGGGTAGGGGTACATAATTCTCCCACATGAAAGGACAACAAATATTTTTAATTGTAATACAATATAGTCCAAGGTTAAGGAGGAGTTTATGAGGGCAACAGCATGATCAGAAGGTAAAGTTCCTTTTTGGTATTTACAAGAGTAAGCAGTTAGCGTCAGCAATGCTTATATCAAATTGAACATTTGAGAAGCAATGATCAATATAATCAAGAGTCTGTTTGAAAACCTAATCTTTATTCCACACTGAAACAAAAGTTAGGAAGACCATATGAGAAGGACTGAGAAAAATAGGGCATCACGTAAATGTTAGCAGGATTAAGACTGAAATCTGAGGTAGATTTTTCAGTTCAAAATCAGAAGTTAAAAAAAAAAATCCAACAAATTTTTGGTCTAAAAGATTTCAAACATATTTTAAAACAGGATAACAAACCCTCATATATTCAAATCATTCATGTTCAATAATTAAGTTCAATTTCATTTTACTTATAGCACCCCATTCCCTACTCCTTGAAATATTTTGCATGAAGTCCAAGGGATCATCTCATGCAATCAGTATTTCTCTTAAAAATAGTTTCTGGGGCTAGGGATGTAGTTCGTTGGTAAAGAGACTAGCTTAGCATGCATGAAGACTTGGGTTCAATTTCCAACTCTGCAATAAATAAATAATAATTAAGTTTAAATTAATTTATGCAATATTACAAACCCTCTAAAATTAAAGGCATTTTTATATTATCAAATATTGAGTCAGAATTCAAATTTATCAATTGTCTTATTTTTCTTTTAATATTTTTATTCATCAAAATCTGTCATGTCTGTTATTGTGAACAGTTTTCATGTTCCCTGAGAGTCTTTAAAACTACAGCTTTCCCTCTTTCTTTTCTTTTTATTATTCTTCACAATTTCATTATTTTTGTTGCTGTTTTATTATTGTTTAATAATCATTAAATTCAAAGATGTTAATCCTGTGTGCTTCAGTGGATGGAGATTCTAGCCAAAGGCCTACAGTTTGAGGCAAATTTAGGCATCTATGCTGACCAAGGAGTTTAGGGAGAAAAGGTTTCTGAAGTTGAGAATCCTGAGTGTAGTCTCCACATACAATGTGCTGAAGAAAATATGACTTGGGACATTTTAGGCATTGCTAACAAAGTAAACAGAAATGCTGAGATGTTCAAAGCATTTCATTGCTCTTATTTATAAAATCCCTAGATTACCTTGGATCAATTACTAAATAACATTGCCAATGAAACTCTGGTAGATTGCATTTTCGTAAAAGGTTGTTATATGTTCTGTTCTGCATCTCATTGAAGAGACTGCACTGGAAATTATTTTCCATCTGCATCATGAAGCATCTTCTGCCTGGCTTTCTCTCTCAGGACTTAGGCCTTGGAAGCAATGACCTGATGTTTAAGAAATCTATTTACATAAATGCCATCAAGTTGGAGAGACTACAGATTGATAGAGATGCCAAGTTGTCCCATTTCTTCCATTTGCCAGTTATTTAAGTCTTTCTAACCCAGAATCCACCTTGTAAATCTATGAGCCTTCTGATGATTCCAGCACCCATCTCTGAGCAAACCTCGCTAACACTAAGTGGAATAGAACAAGGAGTCTCACCCAAGATCTGTTCAAATTGTTATCTGTAAGCCAAACGAATATTGTATTGATTCAAGCACCTAAATTTTAAGGTCGCTTTTCATATGAAATTTGTAAATGGAAAAATGGGTGACTGATTATTTGTGTTTTTACTCTGCTGCTTATAATTACCATCAAGTAATTTAGTTTGATTTATTCCAAAATGTCTTTACAGATTTCCTAGCCTCAGATATTCTGTAAGGTTATACAGACTTAAAAGTACATAAGACAGGGCTGCTGTCATCACACAACTTAAAAAAATAGAATATATGGGGCATAATTTTCAAGACTCCATGAAATAGGGTGAATCATAGTAAAAGATATATAATATTGCACACATGTCATATTGCTAGATATTATTCCATGTCTTACATAATGTTTCATTAAACCTGAAATTATTCCCTTCAAATGAACTTTAAGGATCTCACATTGCACTTGCACACATCAAAATCCAGAGAAATCAAGCAAAGAGCCCAAGGTAACTTGGTAAATAAATAGTACAATTGGAGCTTCTACCCAGATCTGCCAAATTATTGCAAATGTATATTTTTTGTTATTTTTTTTGTATAATAGATCCTTTCAAATAATTTGAAAAGTCAGCTTATATTGAATGGGAGGAAGGTTTACTTATATCCAGGTTAACTCTGCCCTTGAAGCTAAATAATAGTAGTCTCTTCAGGATGGCATGGTAAACATGAAAATTCACCATGGATGAATATACATATTCACAGTGTAAGAGGATTTAGATTGAAATGTTTCCTTGACTTTGAAAGTTGATATTGGCTTATTAATGAAAGTAGAAGGTATAACCATGGCAGTTACTTAGAGAAAGCACTCATTGGAGAGATGCACCTATGTCCAATGATCTACAGTTCCATAAAGCAGATGCTGTTGTGCAAAAAATGTTCATGGAAGAATGCTTATGCAATTTGGTTAGAAAATTTTGTAATTTTCTGGCCATATCATCCTATTGCCTGTGGCCCTCAACTGTCATTCCAGGTGTTATGAAATTACTGGGGAGTGGGAGAGTAAGTTCTTCTAGAAGTACATTTATGTGGTCAATTAGTGCTCTCCATACAAGACAAGGGAAAAAGGACAACGACTTTAAGAAACTCATTCACAGAGATTGCAGTTGCTCAAGCAGAGGAAACTGATTTCCTCGGTGATTGCTTGCTATGTCATAGAATTTACAGCTCTTTCTGTTATGCACATTGAAACAGAATTTCGGACCCTATTCTTAGGAGGTGAGTTCTATTTTATTTTGTGGTGATTACAGGAAACTTAGACCTGGTGTCTGCTCTTGTCTGGATATATCTGGATTCAAATGTGATGCATGCAGTAGGCCTGGGAATGAATGGGAGCAAATCTAACTCATCCCACTTCTCCTCAGCTCTGAAGAATATGAAGAAAAGGATTCTGTTTTCATGGCTTGTGAAGGAGCTGAAGAGGTGAGAAGTAAGCAAAAATAGAACTTATGTAGAGCTGCCCATGAAAAATGAAGCCTCTCTAGAGAGAAATATGGGGTGTGGACAACCTTTGGGGCAAAAGGAATCCAGGATTGTCCCTCTCTGAGCTCTTTATCTGTGATAGGGAGCTTGGGGTAAAACTGAGCACCATTTTCAAAAACACCTCTATGACTTAAGATAGTACATAAACTTAAAGAAGTTCCAGAATAAATACTTGGACATCTCCTGACAATGCAGGGAATTTCTTTTTTACCTACCTCTCCATCTTGCCTCAAGTTTCAGAGTACAAGATGAGTAAGTATAAAACAAACGAGTAGACAGGACAGAAAAAACCCAGATACCAATCTACTACTTCAAATTATTCATGTCCTTTGAGTAAGCAGAAAAAGGAAAAATGAGTCTTTTGAAACTTATCATAAAATTTATAAAAAATTTTAATAAGTTTAAATGATACCAGGGGGAAGAACAAATGAGAGAGGGTGGAAGTGCTGGGAAGAGATATTGACCAAATTATATTTTGTGCTTCTGTGAATATGTAACAATACATCCCATCATTATGTACAATTATAAAGCACCAATGAAAAAGTGTAAATGACAAAAGTTATGCAGTCTCCAAGATGTCACTAAGACAGTCCTGCCTATCAGCACCATCATGTTTTTCCATTTATGAATCTCTTCCATCAGCACACAAATTTGAAATATTTTGAATGGTGAAAAGATCTCTCAACCTATGTTGTTTTTCAACTACTGTCCCATTTCCTGTTCAGTTTTGAAGAAAATCTTTGTTAAAATGATTAACTGAGATGATTTTCTTACCACATATTCCTTTTTTCAATACACCACAGCTGGGCTTGGTCTCTCCATCACTCTAGTGAGATTGCCCTTAGAAAGGTCATAAATGAATCAGTATTTCAAATCAAGTTGTCACTTCACTCTTATTTTCTTAGCCTCTCCAAGTCTTCAACATAAAAAACTTTCCTTCTTTTCTTGAAAAAAATTTTTTTTACTTTAGCTTCAGGGGTTCTACAATATCATAACATTTCCAGCTTTCCTGGTCTCTTCTCACCAGTCTACTTTGCCTCATTTGCTCTTCCCCTAGCTTGGGGGGCCATTAGCCCAAAGCTCTGCTCCCTTTTATCTATACACATAAACTCCTTATATGAGCTCTTTTGTCTCAGAGCCCCAGTGAATCTCAAATTTATATCTAGTACTATTTTGATATTCTTTTCAACAAGATTTCAAAGCTCTATATTAGAGCTCTTTAAAGACAAAAACAATTATATATATATATATATATATATATGATATATATATATATATATATATATATATGATATAAGAGGAGGTATTTGTTAAAATTGGCCCCTGTGGGGCTCAAAATATAACATGGAGGAGGGACAGTCTATTCAACAAATGGTGTTGGACAAACTGAACAGCTACTTGCAGAAAATTGAAATTAGATCCTTATCTCACTGTGCATAAAAATCAATTCTAAATGGATCAAGGAATTAGGAATTAAGCCAGTACATACATCTGCTAGAAGATAAATTAGGACCAACATTCCTGCATATGGGAGTAGATAATGAATTCCAAAACAAGGATCCTAAAGTGAAAGAATTACAGTCTAAAATCAATGAGTGGGATGCCATTAAACTAAAAAGTTTCTGTACAGCCAAGGAAAGAGACAACCTACAGAATGGGAGAGAATCATGACCTGTGATCCCTCTGACAGGGGACTAATATACAAAATTTATATAGAACTCAGAAAACTCAACAAAACACAATCCAATCAATAAATGGACCAGAGACCTAAACAGAAACTTCTCAACAGAGAACATTGAGCAAGCCAATGAATACATGAGTGTTCTAAATTACTAGCAATCAGAGAAATGCTTAAGATTTCACCTCACTCCAGTCAGACTGGCAAAGGTGAGGACGAGTAATAACAAATAAATGCTGGATGGGTTGTGGGGGGATAGGAACACTAGCAAACTGTTGGTGGGATTGCAGACTGGTCCATCCACTCTGGAAAGCAGTGTGGAGAATTCTCAAAAACACTAGGGATGAGCCCACCATATGATCCTGCTATTCCTCTCCTGGGTATTTTTCCAGGGGATTTAGAATTAGCATATTATAGTGACATAATAAAATCTACGTTCATAGCAGCTCAATTTACAATAGCTAAATTATGGAACCAACCCAGATGCCCCTCACTGGAGAGGATTCAAAAGCTCTGGTGTATATATACAATGGAGTGCTACTCAGCTATTAGAAACACTGATATTGCATTTATTGAAGGTATACGGACGGCATTGAAAGAAATCATGGTGAACGAAGTTAGTCAAACACAGAGAGTCAAGGGCCGAATGGTTTCCCTCATTTGTAGAGGCTGGACCTAAACCCGGGCTCAGGAGTAAAGTAGACAAACTCATGTTTTAGATCCATAGAACAAAAATGCAAAATGTTAATATTTATGTGATACAGTTGCAATGTATTTCATAAGATATTTGAACAAGCTTTGATGCATACCTGTACAAAATGTAAGTGTTTAACCCCATTGTCAAATATTTTGAAGAATAACAAGGGATGATAGGAAGCGAGGAGAAGGGGAAATATTGGAACCAAGATAAAGCAAGGTACATTCCAAGCAGTTATATATGTCACTGTATATACTAGAGCCATATATATATATATATATATATATATAAATGTTCTTCATAGGTGTAAGAATTATGTCACTATATTTGGGGTTTTTAGGAATAATATAGAACCCAGAAGAAAGGCAAGGATCAGGGGATGGGAGGAGGGAGATAGAGGCAGATATTGAACAAAGTGTATTGGTGAATTGTGTACATTTAAGAATTTGTGACAACTAATCCCAAAATTATGTAAAACTATAATACATTAATAAAATAAACTTTAAAAATAAAATAAAAACAAATCTAAGACAAAAAATTGGTCCTTATGATTGTGGAGACTGAGACTTCTTTAAAAAGGATGTCTATAAATCTAACCCCCTGGGATATTGTGGAATATCTCAGCACAAGTTGGAAGGCCTGAGACTGGAGAGGAATGATGTCCTACAGTCCCAAGGCCAGAGATTCTGGAGTTCTGAGATTCAAGGGAAAGACAACAAGAGTATCCTAGTTCCAGGACTGTGATACTAATTTACATTTGCTCTGGTTTTGTGTTTTAGGCCCCTGACTGATGGGATAGCACCTGCTCATGTTGATGGCATACCTTCTCCCCTAATCATTCCCTTCACAAGCCAATACTCTGGAAACACCCTCAAAGATACCCCCACAAGTAATGCTTATCCAGTTCTCCAGGTATTCCTAGCCACAGTTCAGTTGATACTAAATAATAATATCCCGACTTTATTTTTTATTTTTATTATTTTGGTACTGGGGATTAAACCCAGAGGCACTTAAGCCTGAGTCACATCCCCAGCACTTTTAATTCTTTATTTTTGAGAGAGGGTCTTGCTAAGTTGCTTAGGGTCTTGCTAAGTTGCTGAGGCTGGCTTTGAACTTTTGATCCTCCTTCCTCAGCCTCCCAAGTCACTGGGATTACAAATGTGTGGCACTTCACCTGGCACAATCCCAAATTTATAACTTAAACATGTCTAAGCAAAACTTTATCCTCTCTCCCTGAAGAACAGGGCCTATTTTTCCCTTTCTGTGTAAATGGACCCACATCTACTTTTTGAACATATAAACATTGAATTTATTCTTTATTACTTTATTAGCAATCTTGGTATCTCTAAGTATGTCCTGTAAGTTCTGTTTCCAAAATATGTTCCAGATCCATTCAATTTTTTCATTTCTATAATCCACTGTCTTTTCCTTTGTTCAAGTCACACATCCTCTCTCACTTGGATTACTGCAACAGTCAACTGAAAATCCTCTTGTTTACACCTCATTCTTCAGTTCTCCCTGCTGCAGGCTGAGAAATATTTAAAAATCCTTCACTGTACACATGTTTCCAGGCTTAAGACCTTCTAGGAACTTCTAATGGAACTAAGCTGATTTCTGCCTTTTGACCTTTTTGCTAACTCTTCCTTTCACTTGAAATGTTCTTCCCATAGATTTTATCACAGTTAGTTCCTTTGTGTCATTCAAATCTTTGCATAAATATCACATCCTCAGAGATATCTTGTTAAATCCTTTGTCTAAATTTGCATTCACTATTACATTACACTCTTAATTTTCTGCCAAATACTTATAATGACCTGAAAATCTTCTTGCTTATTTGTTTGTTATTTTTGCTTTCAGCAGTAGTACAACCTGAACGATATTATTAATAACATTATCTTCTTATTTCCCCTCTGTCAGAGAATCTATGAATCTTCTTGTCACCTAGTAGGTACACAATATGCATTTTTAATAAAGAAAATAGGCCTTATTAGCAAGCACATACCTTAAATATTAAATACTTTAGGGATGTTTATTCTATTTACATTGATGATCAATATTTAGGAAACTACATTCAGAATCTAAAAACTGATGCTAAGGAATTCAAAGCAGTCACTAAATTCTGTTTACTTATGCAGCTGTGTATGGATAAAAGAAAAAATTTATTGAGACAACCTATGAACTAGAAGATTGGCATAAAAAATTCAATGCAGATAAATGTTCAAGTTGAGTCTAGTAAAGAACTAAACCTGTTATAAGAAGAAGAAAACAAATTTTATTTGCAACACTTGTGAATCACAGATAACAGTAAATCTATAGTATACAAAACAGAAGGTCAAATACTGTCACTGAGCACAAGTTCACAGTGAAAATATTGTACTGGAGTGACAATGGGAAGTGACAGGGTGATACAAGTATATTGTGTGAGCTCAAGAAGACAGCAAGATGAGTAGAAAATATTATATATATAGCAAACAAGTCATAACAGAAGGAAGTAATTGCCATTGTCAGTATTCAGAATGATTACATTATGCATTTTCATAGGCAGCTTTATGGAATTAAATCTTCTCTTTCCAAATGGGGACAGCAGGCAATTGAACAAACATTTTTAGTAGTGCAGTGTGGAAGCAGAGCAAAAGATCTAACTGGCAAACTTGGTCAAATTAATCAATTAATTTGTACTATGTGCTCATTTCAGTCACACTCTTGAAACTACATTATTCACAAAAAACATCTCAGCAAAATGTTTAAAAATTGGTTAAGAACTCAGCTTGTTAAACATTATATATATGTATATGTATATGCATGTATGTATTTTGCTTGCTCTAAGTCTGTTGGATTGCTGCACAATGAAAGGCGTTTCTTTAAGTAACATGAAGTGCATTTTTTCCATGCCAAGAAGTTGGGGTTGCGATGCCTGGGCCTTGACATGCCTATTTAGCATGTGCTCACTGGTAAAGAAAAGACAAAAACCAATGGAAAGAGGGACGAACACATGATCAAACACCAAAACTCATCGACACTGTTCAAATAAAAGGTTGTTTTCTCAATCTCTAATATGAACATAGAATGGCTCTCCAAGCAGTCAGATGGTTCTCCACTATTGGTGCCTGATAAGCCTTGCACAGGATGAAGCGGGTCAAATGGGTGTGTGCACCCAGGAAGCAGAGTTCAGAGTCTGAGGAGAGGAAAGGGTTATACTCAGCGATGCATTCACTTTTGAACTCTTTAAGGATGTTCTGTTGCCGTGCGACGGTAGGGCACTGCGGGAGTTGGCTGTGCTGTTTCCCGAAGGCCTTATCATGAGGCAGTTACCTAATTAGCTCATGGCACGTTCTTGCCTATATTCTATTTGCACTGTGGATGCTTTCATTTCATACATCATTCACAACCTGCAGCAATTACAAAGTATAAATGACCTTATGAGGTAATTACACTAATAGATCTGTATTGTTTCATTTGGAAAAGAGTGTTTGGAGATATGAGATGTCTGACATGTACAAAGAAGAGTTGTGATTATATGTTCTTTCTTTAAATCCATAACATATAGTAGGCAAAAAGATAACCTTTGGTAGTAAAAGTCATATCATAGGCCCAATCCAAACAAAGTTTTAGGGAGAGATTTTCCCATTATAATGAATATAAACTTCCCCTCAATATGTTAAATATGTTTTATTTGAATTAATAGTATTTGGATTTATCAATTAAAACCAATATTTTAATAAATTGACTATTTTCTTTCACTATAAAAGTCAGAAAAAGAGAGAAGATGACTATTTTTCCTGAAAACTGCTTGTAAACAAGTCTTATACTGATCGTTGTAAAAATCCATGAATAAGATATGGACCTAATAGTTAAGTGATTTCCTGAAAAACTATCTGCAATCTTCAAAGGACATACATACTCATAAAATATGAATGTCAGTACTGACGACAAAGAAACAAATGGTCAGTGATGGCTTCTTCCTTTTCCCTCCCTTTTCTCCGTTCAATGAGGCTCCTTAGAAAGTTGTGTTGAGATGATTCTTAGCAAAAAATAATTTTAACACATGAACATATTAACAAGACTATATAAAAATTTTATATCTAAGTAGATGCATACAATTTGTTTGTAAACTTGACCCTATTTAATTGCCTTTTAAATTTAGTCCACAGAAGTAGCCTCTTCCCACACTCTCCGGATCTGTTTCAGGTGTACGTGAACCCTTTTGAGGCTTACTCTGTAGAATACTGATGAAAATGAAGTTTTACAAACTAATTCAATGTAGTAATTTTAGCTCAACTTTCCACACAAGCTTAATCTTCTTAAAGCGTGAATTATCTGCATTGATGGGATTCACAAATCATTGGCTTAGTTCCAAATTTCCTTGGGATTGACCAGAAACTTTAAATGAATGAAACATGTTAATCTTTTTCTGTAACTTGCATAATTGTCAACGAGTAAAAGGAATAATTAAAATGATAAATGTAATACAGTGAAGAAAGCTCATGTTAAGGAAAGATGTATTCTAGTCATTGTATAACTAACACTTTAGTGGGTTTGAAACAATTAAACAGGAAAAATTCTTTTTCTTTTTGGTACTGGGGATTGAACTCAGGGGCATTTTACCACTGATCTACATTCCCAGTCCTTTTGATTTTTTATTTTGAGACAGGTTCTCACTAAGTTGCTTAGGGCCTCACTAAACTTCTGAGGCTGCCACAGCCTCCCATGTCACTAGAATTATAGGCATGCACTACCATGCCCAAAACAAAAAAAGAAAGAAAAGACAAAGCTTTTAGTTAGATACTATTCTCATAGAATTCACATCATATTCACGATTTGCTCATCAGGTGCTCTCAATTCCAAATTTACTTGTCTGACAGAGGCAAGTGTAAAAGACAGATCATAGGATTAGAGATAGTTTATTTTGTTCCACAATATATTGGTAATTTAATTTGAAATAAAGTGGTACCCACATCATATGTACATTGTAGTCTTAGGTTGTGTAAAAAATCCTCTTAAGTGATCCTGAGGACTCAAGCTGTTCATTTATTTCAAAGTTGCACTCCCTAGGTCATATCTAACTAGTTCAGGTTTCCTGTTATTTTAGCAAAAGGTTTTAAGGAGGAAAAGTGAGCAAGGAAGAAAATCAAGAGGGAAAATAAAAAGAAAAGACAGGAAGAAAAAGAAATGAAACATGGCATCTTCAAATGCACACATTAGTGGCTAGAGCAGTGCAGCCCAGCGGTTACCACACTTGCCTGGCATGTGCAAGAATGCAGGTTCAATCCCCACACCATGTGCACAATGAAGTGTTGGAAAAATGAAAAGAACACATGAAAAATTACATAAAATTGATTGTCTCTTTCTTTCTCTCTCTCGCTGTCCCTCTCTCTTTAGAACAAATAAACAAAACAAATGCACACATTAATTGTAAATATGCCCACATTTCAGAACTGTGAATATGTGAAGAATAACCACATAATTTAGCATGATGGGTTTAAAAAACATTTTCTGAGCTACAGCACAAACGTGGCCCTTCTGGACATACAAGCATGACACTAATGACATTGAATAGTCATCTAATTTGTCTGGAACTCAGTTTCTTTGCCTAAAGATGAGAGGGGGCAAAATAATAGGGCACAATTCTCTAAGTGACTTTTAAGTTCATATTAATGGTCTCTTTCTAGATTCACCAAGTAGACGTCCTTCCATGTCAGAATAAAACCTGGAACTCACCAAAGTGGACAGCAACAAATCTCGGGGGTATTTTATTTCTGTTAACTAACAGGAAAAGCGTGAGTGACTCCACACAGCTTTTGCTTGCTGCTGTGGGTTGTTTTGCCTTGTTTTGTTCTCTGACTCTACTCCATGAGGGTACAGCTATGGTTTTAATATGGTCAGCGTTAAGGTCAGGTTTGTTTTCCTGCTGCTTGGCAGTGTGTTTTCCCCCTCACCAGTAGCTCTTCTCACAGAAATTTTCTTCGAGTCTTTTTCATTTAGTCACCCAGTGCCTTTGTGACCCACACTCCTACAGGGTAGTTTTAAACTTTGCATCTTTTGTAGTCTCACTTTTTTTTTCTAACATTCTGTAATGGTAAAGCGTGAGGCTCATTTATTCCCTTGAATGAGTTGCCATCTAATGCAACTAAAAATTACATTATTTCATTCTCTTATCGTCACCACTATTGTTATTTTAGAGTATTTTCTTTAAAAAAAAACACACACACACATTGTTTTTCTCTGCTCAAAGTCTGGCATTCTGAACTCTGAGTAATATTTCAAAGAGGATGAAATGAGGTAGTGGACCATACTGTGCCAAAGTGAAATGCTTGTCCCTTCTGATCAGCAGAGTTAAATAAGACAGACTTTGTTGAATATCTTCTTATAAAGCATTCCTAAGTACACATTTGACATGAGGCTGAGTGAGCGACACAATCGGAGTACTGTTAAGTTGTTTCACAGCATGGAGCTGGATACGCATTGAAGCAACCTCGAGCACAATTCTCCTAAAGAACAAACCTGCTTCTCTTCATTAGAGAAGCCACCACAGATACGTCCCATTTTAGGAAACTGAGACTCCTAATTTAGGCATTTTCCATTTGATATTCCTTGCCCCTTCCTTTTGTTTGACAACCATAGTAGAGTTAATCAGCGACAGTAACACAAACAGACTTGTATTAGCACTGCTAATCATGCAAATACCCTTTTTGAAAGCTACCCTGCATTTTTAATAACAATTTTCTTCTCACTTGAGTGTTGGGTAGGGGCGGGGAAGAATGAGAACCTGAAATAAAAATACTAAAGGCACTTGTGGTAACCTGCTCCTGGAGTGCCCTGTTGGCTTCCTGTGCAGGCAGAAGGAGGCACGAGAATGTGCGGTGAGCCCTGTTCAGGTTCACAGCCACACGAGGGTTGCAGTATTCTGATGCTATATACTAAATTTGTGATCCAGAGCAAGCTATTCGAAATCTCTAAGCCTCAGATCATCTTCTCCATAATGGGATAATAGAAGTTTCACTTTCTAAGGTGGAGAAATGGAAATGTGGACTCTATTTCATTTTAGTGTTCACATAAACACTAGTGATTATTTCTGTCATTTTCGTTGCTGCTGCTGCTGCTATTGATATTGTACACAGCATTAGACGCACATGATCAAAACTAACCAGGGCAGTTCCACTACTTAACTCAAGTCCAATTGTCAGACAGACATCTCACTGAAAGGATTAGATAGAAAAGAATCCTTTCATTTTTGTTTCTTTACCTAATATCCCCCTTCTTAAATTAGATGACACATTTTAAAGAACAAATGATTTAGTAAAACTTTTGAAGAAAAGATAAGTTTGTAAAATGAAGTTTGAGCATTATCAGAAAGAACAGTTATTCTTACAGGTAAAAGTATATAAAAACATTGATTTTTGACAATTTTTTTTCACTTTTTGTTTTTATTTCAGTTTGCTCACTTTAGAAAAAAAGCCCAGTTATTTTTTGGCCTATGTCGAAATGTCATAAGTGGAATGGAACAGCATAATTTTTCCCCACTGGGGTTCAAGAGTTTATTTCTTCTGATACAACAATAAATCAACTGACAAAATGGAATTTCTGTGTAATACATATGCAACAAGTTAGGTTGCATGGAAAAGTTTAGCTTCAGTTCATAGGCAGAAACTCTGGAACATTTTATTATAAAGCAATAACTGCAAAGCTACTTAAAGAAGTAACTACAAGAGAAACTCTGAAAAGAAGATTATGTTTAATCAAGTAGAACTAAAAAGTGATTTCTGCAGTTTTGGAATCATCTGTCCCCACGTCCAAAAGAAATATGTATTGGGTAAGTCCAAATTAATGTTGATTTAATTAATCTTTCTAACACTCTTTTTTCCTTGGAGAGGCCAGGGTGGTAGAAATTTTATGTGAAATGGTTTACTTTCGTGTTATTTTCAAACTGAATTGAATTTTGAATCAAGAATCCATGTTCAACATCACATGCACTACACTTTCATGTCATCACAGGTTTGGAAAACCCTATAACCAGATCTGTTTCTTCAAGAAACAAAAGCCAACTTTGTAGTTATAGACAAGACACACACTTTAAGCCAGCTCATATTTTCCTATAGCTTCTCTTTCTAGTTAAGTCTGCAAACTAATTTGGATTAAACTAAAACAGACTTTTGCTCCAAGCATTTTGAAAGTTTAAAGAGTTTGGCTAATTTTGGTTGTCTTTTCAAAATATTTCTTATATGGTTTCATGTCTGCATCCTGGAAGGGGACCAATATGTGCTTAAATCTTTCAAGAAGTTGCTCTTTTCTTCTGCTCAGGCTTCTGAAAGGCAGCAAATACATGGAAGCTGTAGGGCTCTCTGTCTGCTTTTATCAAATGAGATGCTGGACAAAATTAATTGCCACTAAGATTCAGAGTCACCAGGGAGAAAACAAAGAACATGCATTTCGAATATATCATCATTCTTTTAATATTCTGAAAAAGTAGATACATCATTTTCCAAGGAAAATAAAAAGGGCACTTATGTTCCAAGTCCTTTCTTATCTTTGTTCTTTCCTTTTTCATGCTCACTATGACATTATTTCTTGCCACCTGAACCTAAATGCAGGTGATTTTAATTTCCAGTTGAGATTCTTTGCTATCATTGGTACATGATTCTACACAGTGATGCCGTTTAAATGAAGAAATCTTCTCTACTAAAAAATCTTTGCCACTGATGCCACATACAAATACCGTATGGACTAGCTCTCAGAGCCAAAGCAGGAAAAATCGCCAAAGGGTAAAAATAGTTCTTGATATGATGATATGCTGCTAAAAGCCACATGGTGTTTGGGTGCAGCATTTCACAGTCAAACAATCATAATTTCATGCCTAAAATGTGCATGTTATTTCAGGAAAATACAAAATCTGAGCATTGCACATTTGCTACAGAATGACCAGTGAGTGTTGCTATAATGATTTGTTTTTCTTTTACAAATGAATATTTCTTGCTGAGCCTTTTCATGCCATATTGCCTGGGGCAGCAATGGAAGTAAGAAGCTGAGGTTAGAATAGGAAGGAGCAGCGAGGATATCTGATATCTGGTCTTTTCTGTTAAATTCCTATAATTCTACAAACTAGGTTCAATATAAAAGAAGATTTCCTTTTTTTTTTCTTCTCCCATGATATAAGTACAGTCATCCTCATGTCAGAGGAACATTTTTTGGGGGCGCATGGTAGTAGAGGACAGCTTTTGAGAAAGAGCATGTATATTTTGTCTCTAAGATTCCCACAGTTATGATGTAATATTTAGTAAGTATCTATGGTATAAAATTTTCTCTTCTTCAAAGTTGTGATGGATTTGAGAGGGTTACAGTGGTATAGGGTCATGGCCATTACGGTGTCGATACATAACACAAAGAACAGCTTCTCTAAAATGCTGATCACCTTTTGCTTGATTCATATGATGCTCCACAGTCATACTGAAGGGGTAAAAAGATAGCAACGTATAAGGAGGAATCTTCAGGGGACAAAAACTTGAAGAAGAAAGTCACTAGCATATATACATTTTTGAATTGGTAACAATAAAAAAATGACATATTCAAAGAGAAAAAGAAGTCCCAAAGTTGAAGGACTGTGATATCTGTAAAACTAGAAAACAGTTAAAGATCTGAAAATAAGTCAAAAAGTCATAATACATGTGAGGATGGATGAGTAATCCAAGAACCGACTCAAAGGTAAATGGGAAAAGATCTGATTCCTTACCATAATAACTGTTGACAGCATTACATAAAGCTTACTGTGTACTAGTCACTTGAAAAAATATAATTCATTTGCTATAAAAAATTCTACAGTTAACTTTGCTATGGCCATATTTCGGTGCAGGATATTGGGAAGTTAAGATTCCATAGCCAGACCTCTGGGAACACTGCCATTTGGTGGAACAATTTGCTGGACTGATTGGGAACTAAGGTTGAAAACACAGGGACATAGCATATTGATATGAAGTTAATGTAGAGCTAACTAGTGAAAAATTAGTAGTGGTATAATAATAAGTGAAACTATGTAAAAAGGAAATTTTAATAAAAAGCATTCAGTCAAATTGAATGATGGTTCTCTGTACACTGCCATCTACCTTAACTCAATAGTTTGTAGCCTCAGCAATAATATATTTTGGAACTGGAGATGATCTTAAAGGTCATCTTGTCCAATAAAAAACCAGCATTTTTTTTCTGATATACACCTCATGCAGGGAATATCCCAAGATGGAGAAACTGAGGGCCAGAGAGATTAGCTCAAGACTTCACAGGTAATTAGTAAAAAGGAAGGACTCTGACTTAGCTCTTCCTATTCCTAAATTAAATGACTGACTACATGACAGATGACACATAGCAGAGGACAATATCTCCAAAAACCACACTGCAAAAATGGATACCAAAGGTATCTACCAACTGATATATCTCAAGTCTTCTATAATGTGTAGAATAGATGTTATTTCAATATTTGTGAATTCTAGCGCTCAGGGATTAAACTGGGAAATGACTGTATAGTGGCAACAGAATAAAGTATTCTCAGAACACAGAGAACAGGTGGCCTGTCTGGATTTAAATATTTGGGGATAGTTTCCCAAGTGCTCTCTTAAAAATGCATAAGCTTAAAAAATTAGTCAAGAGTGTCAAGAGAGAACCTACAGAATGGAAGAAAATCATTGCCTGCTATACCTCCAACAGGGGACTAATATCCAAAATATACGAAGACCTCAAAAAAATTAACACAAAACAAAAATTATCAATCAACAAATGGGCTAGGGAACTAAAAAAAAACTTCTCAACATACGAAGTCCATAAAGCCCATACATATATGAAAAAATGTTCTACATCACTAGTAATCAGAGAAATGCAAATCAAAACTTCACTGAGATTCTACCTTACTTCAGTCAGAGTGGCAAAAATGAATATGAACAGTAATAGATGCTGGAGGGGTTTGGTGAGAAAGGAAAACTGCTGGTACAACTGCAAACTTATATAGCCACTCTGGAAAGCAGTGTGGGCACTCCTTAAAAAACTATGGATGGAGCCACCTTATTCTACTATTCCACTATTCCAGCTATTCCACTACTGGGTATTTTCCCAAAAGAGCTAGAATTGGCACACTACAGAGACACAGCTACCTCAATGTTTATAGCAGCTCAATTTACAATGGCTAAACTATGGAGCAAACCCAGATGCCTCTCACTGGATGAAAGTTTTTACAAATTGTGATACACACACACACACATACACACACACACACATACACAATGGAGTTCTACTCTGCTATTAGAATGATGTGATGGCATTTGAAGCTAAATGGATGGAAATGGAAAAAATTATGATTAGTAAAATATCCCAAAAATAGAGTCTTAAGAGTCAAATGTTTTCTCTGGTATGTGGAAGCTAAGGTAAAAACTAAGATAGGATGAAAGTTAGCTAAGTTTAATTACTAAATCCGCCAAAGTTGAAATTTCACATAAGCTGGGAGAACCATAACTATGAAGGTGGGGCAGGGTGGGGGGGGAGAGAAGGGAGAGAGGCAGAGAGGAGAAGGAGGGATAACGAAGGTTATTAATATTACTGGAAACGCTTGACTCCCATGAGAAGACAAACTATACACAGGCATAGAAACTCATAAATTTCAAAAACTGATATACACATATATACTCATTTCTATTTTTAGCCTGGGGGTATTACAGAGGAGATATTAGTACAGGGAATGGATGAAGGGGGAGAGATAGTGGATTAGGATCGGCCTTAACGTACTTTGTCAATATCCATATATGCATGGATATGTAACAATTATTCCCTCCAATATGTAAAACTATGTCAAACCAAGTCAAACAAATTAAAAATAAATAAACAAATAAAATGAGAAAAAATACATAAGTATGGTCAAATGAAAACTCTGAGGAAGATACACTGGAAGAAGGAGAGAGCATTGCCTAGGGGAGCAGAGAAAGGAAGTATCCTTTGACTTGAATCCAGAATTTTATGGGAAGAAACAAAGGTGCAAATGAAAAGGTAGGCAGGGGCTAGATATTAAAGAACCTTTCATGCAGAATTAAGGAGTTTGAACTCTATCTTAAGGACCTTATGTTGTTGTTGTTGTTTTTTAAACAAAAAATTGACATTCATCTGATTTAACCTGTAGTGAGATCAACTGGTCTGCAGTGTGAATAGACACATTATGAAGAAACGAATGTAAGACGTAACTAACAACAATCCAAGAGAGAAGGCAAGTGGCTTATACTTTCAGAAAGATCATACAGATGGAGAAGAGTGGATAGATTTGTGGTGTTCATGGACAGCATTGTAAGTACTGTGCTAATTAAATACTGATGACATCTCTTTAAATGCAAAATTCTCTTACAAGAAGTAAAAATCAAAGATAATGTTAACGTTTTTTTTACTTTTATTTATCCTGGTACATAATAGCAAAAGCTAATACTTATGGAAACAATGAGAAGTAGATTTTCACTGTGATTTTCAGAGGAGGAACCTGACAAGAAATACAGATTTAGGAGAGGATTCTGGAAGTATAGTGTAACAGGAATCGAGAAAAAGGAACTTCAAAGAGATAGTGGTCAGATGCAGTAGAAAGGACAAGAAAAATAAAGGAGTAGGAAGAATAGGACGGAAAGAAGAAGAAATGGTTACAAAGAATCTCAAACTACAGCAGAACTCTAAGACTGTTTTGGCCAGGATGTTGGAGAGACCTGGAACTAAAGTGGTCATTGCGGACGGAACGCTGGCTTCATAATTGCAGACTTGAAAGTAAAGGTTTTAATGGTAAGGCATAACTGTTGATGAATTGGGGATGCTGATCATGTAGCCAAGAGAATGAGCCCCTCACACTTCCTACTACTGGAGGAGCAGCTGCATGGAGGGGAGGAGGGGCATATTGCAAGTGTATTTATGAGCAACCTGGCTTTCTGTAACCAGACAATTTTGGTTCCAAGTCTTTCCAATGTTCTGGATAAATCTGTCTTAGAATTCTGCTGTCATCTAAGATTATTTTTCAGTCCTTCATCCTGCATGATCTCCTTTACCTTTTCAGGGAATGTCATCACAGACTAAATGCTCTCCCCACATTCGCATAGTCCTTTTCCCCAAGACATCTCTTCTTCCACACCCAATCTTTTCTTGGTATCTGTTCCACCAAAAATGCAAACTGAGGCTTGGAATCAATAAGAAATGAAACTGGAGGTATTATAGCAGAAACAGTACTTGACAGGGTGAAGCTTTGAGGAAGGAGAGACCATTAAATAAGTAATGCAGATTCTCTGAGTAATCAGAAATGGTAAAGTCTGGATGCCAGTGTAGAGGAAGCCTTAGAAAAAGGAGAAAATTTTCAGAAAGAGAAGAAACGAGGGTGAAGATGCAAGTCAATTTCGAGGTTTAGTTGCAAGATCTTAAGGCAATTTTCACTTACTGACTTCATTGAATTCTTTAACTTGAATGTGAAATATCTTCTTCAGAGTGAGGGGAAGATTAGAAGTTTGTGGAAAAGTCTAAAATTGACACTGTGTTCCCTATAATGTAGAGCTTTGTAGAGAGAGCAAAATTAGAAACACAGTAAGCCCACAGGGCAGCTTCAATGGCCAAGGTGAATTTCATTGATTTCTTTTGTTAAATAAACTCAGTAATTTTGTTATAAGGTGATTGAAGTCTGAGAGATGAGTTTCAAATTCCATTTCTGTTTTCAGACATTGCTCTGACTCCATCCCTGTCACTATCATTTACTTTGGGCAATTTCAGTGATATCATTTCTCTGAGCTTTTGAACTTGACTGACAGATGTCTTAAGATTCCTGTCTTCATTAGTTACTCTGACAGACACTTTCTTAAAGTCCAGAGAGATTCCCTGACTTTAGTCTAAATATTGTTATATCATTTCTAGTTCTTAAATAATGTGTTAGTTAACTTTCCATCACTGTGACAAAATCCTTGACTTAAAAGGAGGAAAGAATTATTTTAGCTAATAGTTTCAGAGTTTTCAGTACATGTTTGCCTGGCTCTGTGACCTCTGACCCATGGAAAGGGCAGTACACCACGGCAGGAATAGGTAACAAAGGAAGCTGTTCACGTCTTGATGTCCAAGAAGCAAAGAGAAAGAGAAAAGAAGCTGGTGTCCCCTTATCTCCTTCAAGGGCACACCCTCCAATGAATGACCTTTTTCCAAATAGATCACACCTCTTATAACTTCTGCAAACTCCAAATACTGCTACAGACTGAGGCCCAAGCCTTCAACACATGGGCCTTTCAGGGAACATTTCATACTCAAACTGCTGCAGGAGCTATGTAAGTCCAAAGTTAAACAATAACAAGATAGTCCTTGATCTCTTAGCTTCCTTTCACATGCCTCTCCGGCGGTGTTTGTCCCCTCTGGATGGACCTACTTCCTATGTTACACCTTCCATCTTGTCCCACCAAAAATAAGTAATGAACTACTTGTAATTTTTTCTTTTTTTAGAGAGAGAGGGACAGTGAAAGAGAGAGAAAGAGGTAATCAATTTTAGTTTTTCATGTGGCTTTTGTTGCTCTAACACTTTGTTGTGTATGTGGTGGTGGGTATGAACCCAGGTCCTCACCCATGCCAGGCAAGTGCCATAACCACTGAGCCACTGCCCCAGACCCTGTAATTAAGTTTGTAGAAATTGTATTTATAGTTTTGGACAAATCAATGGAGAAGAGAAGTGAATATCTGAAATCTCCTATGGCATGAAAAAATAGTCACTGGAAACAAATTGATTGTAGCAAGATTCAGAGAAAGCTATGAACTTCATACTCTAGGACGTGAACAAAAGGATAGTATGATTAATGGGAGTAACACTGGACTTTCTGTATTGCACAAAGAAGAAATTGACTGTCAGTTTTTTAATTTTTTAAATCTCATTGGCAAAATTGTTGATAGATTGGGACATTGATAAGAGAATTGAAAAGCACAAATGTGTTTAATTGACACATATTAATGTGTTAATTATACATAGTAATTCCTGAAAGTTCCATCGCAATCAGATAGGAAAAACAGACTTTGACTTGATCCAACAATGAAGCAGGAGCACAAGAAATGTTCCAGAATGATATAACATAGAAAATGAGGACTTGATATGAACACATTCCAGGAAGCACTAACAGAAAACTATCTCCTGTTGATTACAAATAGATTTTTTAATGTTTGTTTTCCATCTTCCCTCCCTTATTACAGCAATCGTTTGGTTATTACCACATTCTTTCTTTTTTTTAGAGAGAAAATGAAAGAAAAAAGAAAGAGTTAATTTGACTTTTTCATCTGGTTTATGTTTTTCCTCCACTTACTTGTGTATGTGTTCCTGGGATTGAACCTGGGTCCTCATGCATGCAAGGCCAGCACAGCACTCTACCACTGAGCCACCTCTCCAGCCTTGCTACCACATTCTTGAAAGTCTCCTATATTATTCAGGGTATTTGAGATAAGAAAAATTAACACTTTATTCTTTGAGAAAAATTATATTTGTGAGTAAAATGAGGATATAAAAATTGTTACTTCATATTATATAAGATTAAAAAGTACAGAAAAATGCGTTATCATCCCTCTCATGAACAACATATTTATTACCACCTTGCTTTTACCTTTAAAATGAAAAGCCTTTACTTTTTTTAATTTTTAAAGAAATAGGCACACATGTTTTCAATTTTTATTTCAGCAAATTCTTATCTAGATACTGCTTAAGCATAGTGAATTGCAATTAGGAAGAATTTTCAGAATAATGTGTGTATATATATATTGATATATATGTAGTGTATATGTGTGTGTTTGTGTTTTAAATATACATACATGTTAAATGACAAGAAAACTGACATGAGAGATATTTTTAAAAGTAAATTTTAAGATAACTAATCTTGACCCTAATTATGCAGTATCTAGAATACTTCACAAATAAGTTCAGTGATTTTCATAAGTTTAAGGGAAATTAGATAATCAATATTCTCTGAGTAATTGAAAAAATTAAAGAAATGTTTAATATTTAATTTAAATCTCATGAGAAGCATACTTTATTTCTATTCTTAATAATCCGTGCACTACATATTTGTCAAATTTTAGATAGGTAGAATATCATATTCCAATTATTTTCATAAATATCAGTGTGTGTAATACTTTCTTTTAATGGATTTTTAACTTTTAAAAATAAGAAAAATACATTCAATATTATGCCAGAGATTTTGTAAACTTTGTTTTTAGATCATACTAAGCCTTAATATTTTGTAAATATTAGGCACTTCCATAATAATAATAATAATATCTTTTTGGTGTCTAGCTTAATTCTTAAAAACAGTTGTTATATCACTACTGATTTTAAAGTTTCATGTTTAAAGCAAGCAGATCATTGGTGGTTTTCAGTAGCAAACAGAAGCCAGAAGCTGGCTTTTATATTCAAGCCCTAAATTATGTAACTTATTTAATTTTTATAGGTTTCATTCTGGTTCCTGTGATCCTTGACACATGTAAGGTTTGTTATGACAAGATGCAACAATTATACCTTCCTTTAAGGTACTTCTTTAATACGTGAACTTTAATTCCTTTACTGCATGAACTAATCCAGTTTGTAATCAAATTTAACACACCTGTAAGTTGTAATAGACCCTGTCTCAAATATATTGATGTATATTTATAGTGGGTTCTCACCATTTTTGTGCCAACATGGTAAAGGGATTTTTGTAGTGGTTTTTCATAATGACTTTGTCATTATGGCAGAAAATTAAAAACAAGTTTGAATCTGAATTAATACCAATGTTTCCCCTAGTAATTTCTAGATAAATCAATTCTTTTGGACTTTCGCTCTATGATTTTATTTTCTTTCAAATACCCCATTTTGGGGACTTTTTAAATTTTTTTGAAAATGTCAGACTTCCTGCATGAACAGGCTAAGAAATCATTCTCAAAATCCAGAATTGCACTATTTTTACTTAAGGCACTTGAGAGTGACAGGCTAGTCTTTTGCAGGCACAATCTCAGAGGAGGAAGAGCCTGGGGCCCAAAGCAGCTGAACGCCTCAGGCAATCTGTAACTATGGAACTGCTCTCTGAAGTTTGCTGGGAGTGCCCATCTAGCACAGATTTGCTTGTTGGAGATTTTGTTTTCCCTTTTCTTAGTATTGAATCAAGATGGAGAAATCATTTTGCTATGACATTATAAAAATAAATAAATAAAGAAGTCAAGCAGGACTTAACCCATGAAGTGCATTTTCTCTTCTCCGTGCGTGCCTGAAGCTCCCACCAACACCACTGGTAGCTATGCAGATGCATGCAAAAGAAACAGACCCACTATAATATTGAGCATCAGATTTGGGTCCCCCCAGAGAACGCTAGTTACTGGAGTGGCTGTGACTGATGCATTTCACAAATTATTTAAGCCATAAATCTATCATTCTGTTTCCTGAGTTCTTTTCTACTCTTCTGAAATCCTAGTGTGTATCAGGCATGCATCGTCTCCATTTCCGACTGAGCTTAAATACATTTGCCAAAATAAGATTCAAATAATTAAATGTGACTTTTATAATTGTTTTCCTCTGAAGATCCAGAGCCTAATCTGGCTCTGGTTAATCATTTTAATTTGACTTACAATACAGTGTCAGTTTATTTAGTTGGAATTAGTTTTCTATTTCGCTCCTTTTTGTAAGCGCTGCCTGTTTACTTAACAATATTTGGCTTTGCCTAATGATATGTACAGAAGACAGTGCTAAGTGGAACATCAGCTGTTTACATCAGCTCTAACAATTAATGCATGTTAATTTTTAATTACACTGATTGTACTAGAGGCAGAATGTATGTTTCTTCACAGAACAGATGTACTAGTCAGCTTGGCTGGTGAACATGCATATCGATCAGATGTTGATGCTGCCAGCAATTCAGCAAAGTCTGCTAAGAGTGTCGGTTTCTAATGTACTTACAAGTTTACGGCTTAGAGTCCTGGTGGAGGCAATACAGCTCGATGCTATATCCTCTAATGTTTACAGATAATCACAATATGTCTGTTTTGTGGTTAGCATTCTACAGTATATGATTAGAAGATTGAATAGGTATGAGGGGATTGAAAGGTGTTTTCACCTATAGACTAATTTTTGCATTTATATTTTGCTAAAGATTTTATTTTGCTTTTAGGAAACTACCCCAACCCTCTGCCAAACTCATAATTCTTATGTTAATAGTACAGTCCTAAAACAGATGACCACTGCAACCCCAAGGAGGAATCTGAAAGACAATATAATACCGTGCTAAGAAATCTGTCCCTATTGAGAACTGTACCAAAATTAGATGACTAATGCATAGACAATGCCAAGCAGCGAGTAGCATGTAGCCAATAGATCCTGAGTCAACGACCAATCAATCAAGAGTTGTTTACTGAATACTTCAACATGTTGAGAATTTCACTAGACACTCTGGGTTACCTATCCATGAGGTGAAAAGAAATCTCAAAGCTCTTCGTCCACAGGGAATTCATACTCTTACTGGAGAAATAAATCTCAGATGCATAAAATAAATTACATGCTTTAGTAGATGATGTGTACTCGAAAAACTGTAGTGGTTAAGGTGTACATTCTTTTCAGTGAAAATAACATAGGTCATGCTTTAGATAAAATTGAACTAGAGTTGGGGCTGGAGCAGTGGTTCAGTGGTTTCGGCGCTTGCCTGGCAAGCACGAGGACCGAGGTTCAAACCCCAGCACCATGTACACAACTAAGTGTTGGAGCAACTAAGGCCATGTGAAAAACTAAATAAAGTTGTTTCTTTCTCTCAATATCCCTCTCTCTTAAAAAAAAAAAAATTGAACTAGAGTTGAGCTGAAGTAGTTTATCCTGAAGTATGATTTGAATGTATTGGTTTAAGCAGTAGTTTGTTAATTAACATTGCCAAAATCTTCTGTATTGTTCTACTGATAAGAATATCAAACTAGGGGACTGGAGCAGTAGCTCAGCAGTTGGAGCACTTGGCTGGTGTGAGGAACCAGGTTCAAACCCCAGGACCACATAACCATTAAGTGTTGGAGAAAGGCCAGATGAATAAATAAAATTAATTCTTACTTTCTCTCTCTTGTAAAAAATAAAAAAGAATATCAAACTACAACATCTCTTCCTTTAGCATACTTGCAATTGTTGTCCTCTAAAATAGTCACCAAAGAAATCACTAGGGTCTTTTTTAACTTATGGGTAGAAAACTGACTGGTAATTCATTTTGACCCACTTATCAGACATCAGGGAAGGAGAGTAAACTTTTTTTGTGCACGTATGCATGTGTATGTAAATTTGGAAAATTCTGATTCTATCTTTATGTAGAAATGCAAGGAACCAAAAAATAGGCAAAGATGAACGACTTTCGTCATCAGATTTTAAAATGTTTTGTGAGGCTGAAATAATTAAGACAGTATGATGTTGGTGTAGGTACAGATCAAAACATCAAAAACAACTAACTAAAGAATTTAGAAGCAGACATTTGTATTTCTCTGTTTTCTGTTATTGTAAAAAAAGAAAACACTGGGATTGGAGTAACTTTTAAAGAAAGCAGGTGTATTTAGCTCACAGTTTGGAGGTTGAAAGTCCGAACAGTATGATGGCAGCTCTGGTGAGTCCTTCCTGACTGCTCATCACGTCAGGGTAGAAAAGAAAGGCACGGGAGAGTGAGAGATCACATGGTGAGACAGGAAGTCAGAGAGCCGGAAGCCAGCAGGGAGCCAGTTGCTTTTTTATAACAACTTCCTCATGAGAACTAATCAAGATCCCAGGAGAATTCCATTTTTCTCCTCTGAAGGCAGCACCCCCATTGGCCTTCTGACCTCATGTTAGGACCCACCTCCTCAAGGTTCCATCAGCTCTCAGTATCACCATACTGCGGACAAAGCTTTCAACACATGAACTCTAGGAACACAGACTCAAACCATAGCCAAATATAGCAACCACATATACTGTGTTAACTGGAACAAGACAGTCGCCTTAATAAGCGCTGGTAGCCAAAGTGTACAACTGTACAACCGGATGGATGAAAATGGACTTTAAAATTTATCATATACTTAGAGGAAGAAGAGAGGGGGATGATGGGGAGGGAAAAGGGAGTTATAAGTACTCTATGGTATATTTTAGTCCCCTGAGAAGCAAAATAATACACATACAGACATTTAAACCTGGAACATTTAAAAAATATTATATATATGTCCACATTAATATCTGTAATTGGTGAAAATGCAGTGGAGGTATGAATCCTGGAGGGGGGGGCGGGAGTCATGAGTAAGGATTGGGTTCAAGTTCCATTGTCATTACGTGCTAATGTATGGAAAAGAAACAAGAAACCCCTTCACTATGTAAGATTACATTGCACCAATAAAAAGAAGAAAAAGAAAAAAAGAAACTGATATAATTATCACCCTTTGAAATCATGTTATTTAAATAATTGCTTATTGTATTTTCTCTATCACCATATTAATGTTTAGATTCCGCTAACAGGGTGTTGGAGAAAGAGACGGGAAGGAGAAATATTAGGAACTGCGTTAAAACAAGGTACAATCTGAGCTTTTATAATTGTGTCATTGTATATCTTATTGTCATTTATATAAAAAAGCAGGGGGACTGGAGCGGTGGCTCAGAGGTTATGGTGCTTGCCTGGCATGCACAAGGATGTGGGCTGGAACCCCAGCACCACTTATACAACTAAGTATCAGAGCAATGAAAGCCACATGAAAAACAAAATAAAATTGACTTTCTCTTTCTCTCTCCTTCACTGTTCCTCCCTCTTTGAAAAAACTAGCCATAAAGGAAAAATTGTTACTCCAGATTTCATTAAAATAAATAATATTGCTCATTAGAAGATAAAATTTAAAAAGGGAAGTAGCTAGTTAAATTAGCAATCCAAAGACTGGGAGGAAATATTTACTATATACCCACACACACACAAATAAAAATAAAATATAAAAAGTAGTCAACCCAGTTTTTATTTGAAAAAGACAACTCAAACTGACTTGTGAAAGCAAACAAAAAATGATACAAATGTAAATATTTAAAAACCCCTGTTCATGAGTCATCTTATTGATATAAAAAGATAATTGACATAATTTTAGACAGATTGAATTATAACCACATTGAGACACCACTACAATACTATCAAAAGAGAAAAAAGGACAACATCTAGAATTCTCATTTATTGTTGGTGAAAGTGTATATTGGACTACTTTTCTGTTTGTTTATTTTGGTACCAGGGATGGAATACAGGGGCACTCAAATACTGAACCATACCCCCAGACATTTTTATTTATTTATTTTTCTTGAGACAGGGTCTCACTAAGTTGATTAGAGCCTCACTAACTTGCTGAGACTGGCTTGGAACTGGCAATCCTCCTGCCTCAGCCTCCCGAGCTGCTGAGATTACAGGTGTGGGCATTGGCTGAAACTACATCCTTGACTGTCCAGTGTGACTAAAGCTAAACAGCCTGTGGTCGGTCAATAAATTTCATTTTTGGAAATATATTGAGAACAATTTTTTGCACTCATCAAAAATGTATTAGAATTGTTATAGGAGTTTTATTTTGACCCAGATATGATTCAAGAGAGCAATGACTAATTATACTGTATTTATAACAGGAAATATTACACAAAAGGAGAAGAAATTACTGTCACATCAAACAACATTGACATATTTCAGAAGCATAATATTTAATGAAAGAAAAAGTCATAATAAGAATGCCCCTAAAGTAATTCTTTTTATACATAGTTAGAAAGAAAGAAAAATTATTCTCACTTCTGTAATGATTATGTACAGAGCTCCTATGACCCATTTCCAAGTTAAACTGGTAAAAATCATAAATAAAACAACTACCTAATGTTTTGGGTTATTTCATATAGAAAATTAAGAAATGACTGAGTGTGGTGTCACATGCCTATAATCCCAGTGACTCAGGATGCTAAGGAAGGAAAATTTCAAGTTCAAGGCCAGCCTCAGCAATTTAACATGGCCCTAAGAAACTTATTGAGACCCTATCTCAAAAATAAAAAGTGCTGGTAGTGTGGTTCAGTGGCTAAGCACTCCTGGGTTCAACCCTTCATATCAAACAACATCAACACCAACAACAAAAAATACAACACTTATTGAAGCAAATCTACTATAACTCACTAACAAACTGCAAGAGTCTACGATTTATTTTCTAAAAGACCCATAACCTCCTTCCATTTGTCATCTCAGCTCTCCTGAAAAGAATACTACTTCATCCTGGAATAGCCAAGAATATAGGGCCTCTCTCTTCAGCTTCCAGTTGGAAAGTTCTTTTACATGCAGGTACAGGATATTATCATTTCTTTTCTTGATCCCAGCTAATTGTTGCTGATACTGTTTCAGATGAGTGTGGCTGAGAGATAGGGATTACCTTCTCCTGTGTAAACTCTACTCGTGAGACAGATGGTGTACATTGGGAGCTGGTTCTGAAAACACTGGCACTCGAGTTGCCTGTGTCCTGCTCAGGGAGTGGAAGTTCCATGTCAGGAACAAAGGAGGAAGCCAAGGAGACCTAGGAATCTTGCCCCTTCCCATCTGTTGAGCACTCATCATCCAAAATAGGAGTGACTTAACAGGAAGATCCCCACTGTCCCTACAGGGAAACTCAAACTTTTCCTCTGGAGATTTGGTAACTGAGGCTGAAGAAACAAGCAGGCACCAGACAGATTAACAGGATAAAGGTATGCAAATTTATGATGACGAGCATATACGGTGGAACCTTACAAAATGTAAGACTTAGGAAAGGCCAGATGGTTGAGGCTTCTACACCCTCTGTAATACTTTCAAAAAGGAAAGGGGAGTTGAGGCTATAGTAATGTTTAGAGAGGTAGTAAAGGATTTATAGAGGAAAAACAATGCCTGGGCCAACTTTCCCCCTCTTTCTATGTTGTGTTATTTGATTTTAAGTTTCTTCCTATGTTTTATGACATTAGTTTTATATGGTTAATGACATTTTGGTAAAATTTGAAAGAAATTATTTTCCTCTATGGTAGATCTAGTCTTCAGGGAACTTAAGGGAAAGCCCTTCCCTGTATTTACTGCTCTTCAAATTCTTTGTTTGAAGTAGAATATAGAATATTTTGGGATATTAAATCCCTGTCCTAAGCAGCAAGCATTTTGACTGGAAGAGAAAACAAAAAAAGCAATAGAATAGAGAGAACTTCAAATCCCACTTCATTTGCACTACAATGGAAAGAAGCAAGGGGAGGACATCTCAAAACATTGGACATTTTGGTGAAAACCAGTGGACAGAAAATTAATGGATTCAGGGGACATGTAGGGAAAGAGGTAGAGAAGTTATCTTGCTGGAAAAAAAAATGAGGAAAGATAACTGTGACGAGCCTTGCTGAGGTCAGAGCAAATCTCAACTCTGAACTTTGGAACTCCATCTTCTAGAAGCCCACGTTTTTTTGGATTAGTGAAATAATGTGTACCCTTGGGATTTATTTAACACCAACACAGTAATGAGTTAGCCCTTAGTGTTGCCTAATACCTGGAGGTGGTAAAGAAAGAGATAAAAAGAACTCTCCCAAAACAGCTGTTGTCCAGGGTGACTATTGGCCTGCTCCTCCTGAAGAGCAACGTCACGTGGATGTCAATAAAATTATCTAGCCAGTTATTAAACAGGTAAAAAAAGCAATCAACAATAACAAGCCCTGGAAGGAAATGGGAAGTACCCAGAGTTGCTCTGATATTTACCTAAAATATTCAGTTGCCAGAAAAAAATTACAAAACAAGCAGAGATGAAAGAATGAATCCCAAACTAGAATAAAAGCAAGCAACTAAAATCGCTTATGAGAAATAACAGAAGCTGTATATAATAGCTGCTTCAAATTATTCATTAAAAATATGTTCAAAGAACTAAAGGAAACCATTATTTAAAGAAGTACAGAAAGATCTGATGAAAATGTTGTGTAAGATAGAGAAAATTAAAAAAAAAAGAATAATTTTCAAAATGCAAATTCTGGAGCTGAAAAGTATAATAACTGAAATGAAAAATTGACCAGAGGGGCTCAGTAATTCATTAAATTAACAGAAGAAATAATAGAAATTTTGAAGGTATATTGAAAGAGGTTATATGGAATCTGAATAATAAAGAAAAAGGATAATGAAGAAAACTAGGTAGAATCTCTGATATATGTGTATGCAAATGCTTATAGTACTATAAAAATATAATTTATCATGTGATAGCAATAGGAAATAGATGGGTGAATGTAAATTATTGAATTAAGGGAATGACTACAGAGGGAATCTTGAATCCATAGGAATAAATATAGTGATACACAAATGATAAATGGGAAGATAAATATAACAAAGTTATAAATGCTACTGGGCCCAAGTCTATCTGCCCACTGCTTGAAAACTGACACTAGGGAGAGTCTGCAAGGAGTCAGGTTTATTCAAGAGCTGACACCGTGAGAAGATGGGAGGGGCAGCTCTGCACCAGAGAAAAGACCATCTTGGGGAACTCAGGGTTTTCAGGGGGAGGAACAGTAGATGTGGTGGGACAGATGGCAGGAAGTCTGTGTTTTGAGAGAGGATGTTGATCATCCAAGACAGTCATCTTTTATTTTCCTCTGGTTAAAATATCACAATGATCTCCAGCTCCTGTGACTAATTCCTGTAATTCTATGGACAAACATATTACTTTTATACAAGTTAAGTGTCATCATATACATTCTGATATAACCTGAAAGTTACAGATTTTCTGGGTTCTGTAAATCTGAAAAAAGTTATTTAAAATTTAAAATCTTCAATATGGAGGTGTGACTTTTCTTTAGAAGTTGGGTACAAAGAGGTAAAGTAATGTTGTAAAGCACAACTTTCAAGGGAGCAACCACTGTTATTTAAATATACATTTGCTTACCTTTCTTCTCTTGACAAATACAAAAATTACTTAAAACAATAATTTTAATAATGCATTCTTGGGGATACAACATATATTGAAATAATGCCATAAAATATAAGAAAAGTATAAAACTATTTAAAAATAACATGCTCCAATCATGATGGAATTAAATTTATGTTAAAGTAATACATAATTCACAACCCTGAAAGCAAGGAAATAAATACAAAAATAAAATAATTCATTAACACACTCCAATAGAAAACATTCAATTAATGCAAAAGAAAACAGTAAAGGAGAAAACCTACAAGAGAAACACAAAGTAGAAGGGTGTATATAAATCTGCCTACGTCCACAATAGAATTCAGTGTGAATGAATCAAATGTTGCAAGCATAAACCAGACACTTCCAGACAGGATAAAACCAACCAAAGAACTAACCAACAAGCTAAAAGTATCTCCACAATACCACTCTATGGCATCTGCAGGATACATGCTTGAAGTATAAACATACAAACAGATTTGAAAGGTAAAGTAAAAGATATATTATGAAAACAACAATCAGGAGAAATAAGGGTGGCTGTACTAATGACAGACAAAATAGACTATAAGACAAATGATTTTATATAAAAAGGAAGAGATAGAGAATTTGAAGAGATTTACACCTAGTAAGGCGATTGATGTAGTAATGGGAAAAAAAAAAAAGGTCAAAAAGAAAACCTCAAGCCCAGATGGCTTCACAGATGAATTTACTTACAGAAAAATTAGTTTCCTTGCTTCACAAACTCTCCCAAAACAGAAGGGGTATAATACATACCACCCCTTTCTATGTTTCCAGGATTTCCCTGATATCAAATCCAGACAAGTACTTCATAAGAACAGAAAATTATAGTCGAATATATTTCATAAATATAGATGCAAAATTAAAAATAAAAACCAGCTGGGGATGTGCTCACTGCTTGTCTCTGGGTTCTTCTTTCAAAACTATGCAAATATTACCTAATATTAAGCTAGTACCAAGTAATGATACTAGTTTTATTCCTGTACTAATGATATAAGAAAGCTTAGCCAGGGCTGGAACAGTGGCTCATTGGTTGTGGTGCTTGCTTGGCATGCACGAGGACCTGGGTTCAAACCCCAGCTCCATGTACAAAACAAAGTGTCAGAAAAAAAAAAAAAGCACCACATGAAAAGCTAAATATAATTGATTCTCACTTTTCCTCTCTGTGTCCTTCTCTCTCTTAAAAAAAATAGAAAGCTTAGCAAATAGGAAATTAGTATTAATAGGACATAATGTCATCACTGAAAAAGTCAGCAAAGACTTAGAAATGGAGTCATTACAGAGTTGTACCTACTTGCCTACTATTTAGAGGAACCTTAGAACATTAAATGAAATTAAATAGAAATGTAATTTACAATAAACTATTAGCAAAGGTGAACTAATATGTTTATATTTTTGCTTTTATTTTCATCAATGTTGCAAAACACATTTGTGAAATAATTTGCCTACCAGTCCTAAGACAATAGCCTTAAAATGAATTACAAGGAATTATACTGCTAGGCTAAAATTAATTCTTATATATAAACTGGCATAAATATTGACCAAAAAGATAGCTCAAAGCTGTATTATGCCTTGCACAGTAGAGAAACATGATGCAGAAATGTAACTTGAACACAGACCACTTTCCTTCAGACAAAGATCAAACTCACTCAAAACGTTGTTAGGTGACATGGTTTTCTGACACAGCTCTCTGAGTTTATTTTGCTTTTATGTGTGAAGTCCAAATCTGAAAACTCCACTAGATTATATGACATTCTCTTACACTTCTTGTGATTCAGTCATTTTGCCTTATAATCAGCTACCCCTCCAAAAGAATCCATAATAAAACACTTGCAAACAAAATCAGAAACATATAAAAAAAATGGCCAAGTGGAATGTATCTCAGGAATGGGAGGTTGGTTTAACATCTGAAAATCAATCAGTACAATAGGACACCGTATTGACAGAATAAGCAACAACAGCAAACCTGTTCATCTTGAACAGAGCACGAAAAAAAGTGTTGAAAATGTGTTTAACTGACACTTTGATAATAAACACACAACTTGTAGAGAGAAGGGAGCTCTCTCAATTTGATGGACAGCTAATATCATAGGGTGAAACACCGCAAGTTTTTCTATCTATCATAATTACAAAGTGAAAGAACACAAAATAAGAACAGCGAAAGGACCTATGCCTTTGCAATGTGCTCAGAGGTGCTTCAGGGCCTTTACCATGCATCTGCAAACGACGTCCTGCCTGTGCCTTTCGTCTTCTTGTCCTGTGCTCGTCAGCCTCTTTGATCCTCTCTGGGACCAAGTGCTTCGTCATGCTTCGTGTCATGTCTTGTTGCTTGCGCCTGCGAGTATGAAGACCACAAGATACTTGAGGGCAGGGACACCCTCAGGCGCTCCTCCAGTTTTTCTTTAGGTGGCTCAGGAATCACCTCAAAACTATACATTTTTTCTCTAGTTCCATCTACTAAATTATAAATATTCTTATTCATTCTTTTAATTTCATCCATGCCAGTAGAATCCTTTCTGACATAATTATAAAAACATGGAATGTAGCTTGTTCCAATTCCATTTCCAGCATTTACCCTTCCCCTCTCCTCTGGTCCCTTCCCGCTACTCTACTGATCTTTCTGCCATTTTCCCATATTTTTATTAGATTTCTTGTGGATGTACATGATTGTGAACTTCACTGTGGTATGTTCATATATGTACATGGGAATGTTATGTCAGATTCATCCCACTGTTTTTCCTTATCCTTTCCCTCCTCCCTTCCCTTCATTCCCCTTTGTCTACTCCACTGATCTTACTTCTCCTCTTCCCTGTATGTTTATTTTTGATTAGCTTCACTTTTCAGAGAAAACGTTTGACCTTTGGCTTTTGGGGACTGGCTAATTTCACTCAGCATGATAGTCTCCATATCATTTATTTGCTGGAAAATGTCATAAAGTCATTTTTTATTGCTCAGTAATACTTCATTGTGTACATACACCACATTTTCTTTATCCATTCATCTGTTGAAGGACACCTAGTTTGGCTTCATAGCTAAACATTGTTTTTAATGGTATGTCTCTGGCACTTAGGAGAGAATCTAGTGCAATGTAGTTACTTAATGATGAACAAATTGCAGGGAAATAATAATTTTTGAATATATAAATATTTTAAAAATTTGTCAAAAGCTATTTATTAAAGAACCAACATTAAACTGAGCAAATTGTTTTCAACCTCTGCAAAAGAAAAGGCTGATTTAATACACAAGAAGCTCTCACATATCTCTTAGGAAAAACAGATATAAGCAGTGCTATAGTTTGAATACTTCCCTCAGAGTTCGTGTACTAATCCCAACGCAATAGTGTAGAGAATCAGGGCCTTTAAGTTGTGATGCTATTATTTCAGGAAAAGCTTTGTTAGCATGATTAGGGTCCTCATATAGGAGGAGTTTGGGCCCTTCTCTTGAGTGCTCTCCTCTCATATAATCCCTTCTGTGATCCTCAGATACAGCAAGAAGACCCTCACTAGACATGCGTCCTCAATCTTAGAGTCACAAGACTGAAGAAATGTGAGCCAAAAACTTCTTTTCTTCATGAATCATCCAGTCTGTGGCATTTTGGGATAACAGCATTAAACAGACTAAGAAAGTTAAGAAAAAACCAAAAAGACAATGATCAAAAAATACATAAAATTCACAAACTCACTAGTATTCAGGAAAATGAAAATAGAGATTCTATTTGTTGACAGTAAGTTTAGAGAAAAATAATGGATTGTGACCGTCTTCAGGGTCTACAAGGATTGGACAGAACAGGAAGGCACACAGTCTCTTGTCAGCACTGTGATAAAACCAACTTCAAGTGCAATTTGGAAGTGATTGCTAACACTGTAGATGTGTATCTGTTGTACTTTTAGAAATCTTCATAATACAAAAACTCTCATAAGTACATGGTGCTGATATTACATGGCACCACTCAATGTTTTTGAAATAATGGAGACTGAACCAACCTACATATCTTAATGGTAAATCTGTTCCCTGGGACAGCACGCCAACATATTTACTTGGAACTCTATTCAGATATCCTCCTCCACTTTTGACCACCCTACCTAATGTAAGCTCCAGATTTTGTTTCGTTTCACAATGTGTAAAAAATCCTTAAATATTTGTTGGATGAACCTATCAGCACTGACATGAAAAGGTACTCATAACATGTTGTCAAGAGGAAAAAACAAACCATAGAATGGTGTATTTATATTTCTAGAAAAACCTGTTTGTAAAAGTGCATTTGTTTTATATAGAATATACCTGCAAAAATGTAAACCAATCTATTAGTAATGGTTCCTTCAGAGGAATGAGGGATTTAGCTCTTTTACTTTATATCACACTGAACTGTTTGATTTATTTTTTAACAAGGAGCATGTGTTATTTTGGCACTTTAAAAATATCCAAGAACAACAAAATGTTGATTTATCTTGGCAAAGCCTGTAATTATTGATATCCTTTGACAATTTCAAAAGAGTGTTGGTGTTTGAGATTATAATTTTCTTCCAGTAAACTTTCTCTCCCGAGAATAAATGACTGAGGGGGAGCATGTGTATGCCCATGAGTGCAATGAATATATGTATGAGCCTGCACAAAGGTGTGTGCAAGCAAGAAGCAGCTTACTCTATTTCCACTGGAGATGTGGGGCATTTTGGATCCAAAGACAGAGAGATGACGGCATGCACAGGGAAGAAAGACACCCCAAGTTTTCTATGTGTTTATTCCTAGAACCAGCACCCACTCCATCACCACAAAGTTGTATTTTTCATAGAGAAGGTGAAGTTTGTTACTTATGTATTCAGTATATCAATAAGGCTTTTTTAATCTGTGGAACTAATGTTATAATGGATATTTTTCTATCCTTGTTTTCTGCACTTCAGGAAATTTATTTTGTGCTGATATAGATTGTATTTTAAAGCATTTTAAAATATCATTATCTTTGATAAACACTCATAACATATTCTCTTAATTTATTACAAGGAATCTAATTGGACCTTTGAAATACCTGTTAGGTGAAAACCTTAATTTGAAAACTATAACAACAAACAGGGTAAGTCAGCAAGAACTCTACTACATCTGCTTCTATTACAAGGACTATGACTAATACTAATAATAGCCATATCATTGCTGACATTTATTGAGTGCTCAGTTTATGGCAGACATTTATTTTCAGGTGGCTGATGTGTGTGTTGATTCAATATGTGTATGAAGTATTTGGAAGTGCACTTGATGCATTTTAACTGTTCATAATATTAACTACTCTTATCACATACATTCAGGCAGGAACTATTAGTATTGTACTTAGAAGAGACCTGAGACACTGAAAGGTTAAACAACTTGCCCGAGGTCTTACAGTTAACATATGACATTATGAAGATTTGAACCAAGAATTTCTGACTCCTGCGTACATACTCTTTACATTAATTCCATACTGTTCCCAGTAAAAGAAATCTAACTCATCACACGAGAAATGATTCATATTATTTTGAACTTTAAATTAAAGTGGGAGTAACAGAAACATGGAGAAAAATCAGTTTGTTGGGGTAATTGTGCCAGAAAATTGCAAAGAAGTCAATGAACTAGTCACTTTAAGCATTATAAGGAATTGCTTTATCCCAAACTTTAAAAGCATTCTTATGTGTGGTGTAAGAAAGTGGGCTCTAACTATAACATAGCCACGTTGCACAATAACCTTAGATTGAAAAGGGAAGGAGCTTTTTAGGCTGGTGGGTTGTAATTACCCAATTGGAATATTAATTCCATTTGTCTTCCTTTGAACGATGTTTCATCTTTTGTTTTACTCCTTGGTGGTACATCCAATTACTGAAAACAGGATGTGCCTATAAAAAAAAAAGAAAGAAAAATAAAAGAAAAAAAACAGTTCCCAGCATTGAGGGGCAAACACTCATCTACTACTAATTGTTGTCATTGAAGTTGAGTTCCACAGAAAACCAAAACAGCAAATGGCAAAGTTAATAATTTAAAAAACAACAAAACAAACAAACAAAAATTCCTCACCATATTGTGTAACAAGAAAAACAGGAAAATATATTTGAAGGTCTAAATTTCCTTCCCCAGAACTGAGAGTACTAAACAAGGAGAAACTTTGGAATAGGTTAGTTGTACTTGTCAGATCCACTCTATCTAATTCTGTGAAATATACAGAGGTGGAACAAGGCTCATATATTTACTAGACACTGTTCCACTGAAAATGCTGAAGTCCACATACCCACCGCCCATCTGAACAGCAATGGCATTATTCACAGTGGACAACTTCTCCTTTTTAAACATTTTTGGTAATGATAACCTAACTATGGAATTCAATGCACCTATTGCAGCTAAATGTCAAAGGAGAAAAGAAAAGAAAATTTAGCATTTTGGAATAAGGTGTTATAAAAATCCATCATAAACAAAAAATCGAATGTTATCAATGAAGTTTGTGCTTATATTATACTGGATGGTCCTGGGTACACCCAGTTATTAGACCTATGTACGGAGATACCATGAGCTCTCTAATCATGAATTCTGGTGGCAAAGGAGACTTATATTTTGTTTAATTTATTTATTGATGTTGTACATACTGTAGAGAAAATCTTTTACTTTATCATTTCAATTGAAATATTGTTTTTTTGAAGTAACCAGGGCTGTCTCTGATGTTTTATTTAATGTTCAAACCCCGAAACAAAAACAAACAAGCAAACAAAGACTCTTGTTACAGAATTCTCTTTGAATTTGCCATGCTTGAAAATTCCATTCTGTGATTCATTAGCCATCTCCTTTCTAAGCATTAGAGAATTTAGTTCTTTGCATGTCTAAGAATTATGCATTTAACTATTTCAACTCTGTCCATCTCCTCTTATAATGAGTGCACACGAGTTTCTAGATGTGAAGTTTCCTACCTATAGGGATTTTATTGGTTATTTATTCTCTGTATAAATAAATACAGTCCTTAATATATTTTTGATAATGATACTAAGAAATAGGAGAATTACATCAGAATAAATATAGTCAAATATTCTCAAAATGAAAGATGCTAGGTTTAGATTATGTTCCACATTAAGTGGAAGAAGCAATATTTGAGATGGTGGTATTCAATTTAAGTAGCTGTATTTGGTAAAGGTCTGAGTTGGAAATGGCAACAAACCCCTAATATTATTTCATTTTAATAAATAGCTATTATCCTTATGGGCATGTGGCGATCCTATTTCTGAAATCCAGTAGTTTTGATAACCATGTAAACTTTAAAATGTCTGGAGATACAAGAAGTACATCTAACAACCAATGCACAGAGATGCAAGCAAGATTCACTAGGGTAGCACACTCCCTTCCAGATGTGTCCAACACCCTTTTGAATAACATCAGCCCACTCTTCTGTATTCACATTGGTTATGATTATTCAACTGATTATCCACCTCATTACTTTGGCAACCGGCTCTATTGTTTTTCCTTCATCCAGTTGTTCCAACATCAATTGTGATAGGTGATAATGCGAGGACAAACATCCCCAAAGTCTCAAAGATTCTATTAGATTCTACTTTCTGTAAATAATTTCCAATTCATTGACTTAAAAATGCATTTATTATCTCACAGTTGTAATGAATCAAAAGTTTGAGCAGAGCTTCCCAGCGTCTTGCTCAGGACAGTACAGAGCTGCAAATGAAGTGTTGACTGAGTAATGCTCCTTTCCAGAGGTTGGAGTCTTCTTCCAAATTCACACACTTTGGAAGAATTTAGATCCTTTAAATTGTAAGACTGGGTGCAGCTTCTTGTTTCTCAAGCTTTTGGCTAGTATGCTCTGAGAATGAAACGCCCTCCACAGTTTCTTGCTACATAGTCTTTCCTTTGGCGAGTTCGTACTATGGCATCATCCTCCTATGTGGCCAGCAAGAGAGTCTCTCCATGCACTCTGCTAAGACAGAGTACATTAAAACATAACACAGTCATGGGTGTGGCATCTCATTTCCTCTGTCATTTGAAAAACTCACGCAAAGATTTGACTGTCTCCTTACTATTGCCATATTCTGTTGGTAAGAGCAAGTCACAGGTTTTGGGTAAATGGATTATACAAGCTCCCAACTCATCAAGTCACTTTAGAATTTGTCTACCACTGTGATTTAACAAAGCAAATAATTGTTTCTTATGGCTGAAAGTCTGCTACAATTTTGAGTGAGAATAAAGGGCAGCTTTCCCATATGTGGAGTACCACACATCTAGGCTGCAAAGTTGCATAGTTACACTCGGTTTGTCTGAGCCCTCCTTCAGCATTTCCTTTGCCTTCTGGATTAACCCAAATTATAAAATTATCAATAATGAGTGTCTCAGACAAAACTGAATACTTACCTCCTTGTTGGTTTTTGGTCACAAAAGATTGTGGGAACTAAGTCTACCTTGGGTTTACTAATATGCTCCTTGGGAAGTTCAACTTCATTCAAAGTTCCCACAACAGCCTTTATTTTTAGCAACTGTAGTTTTGGGTTGGACTACAATCTCAGATTTTCTGTGGCCTATATATGAAGCAACCAATTGTAGCACTTCTTATTAGTATATGCTTCTTTTTCAAAAAATGTTTATTAAGGAATTGAGTTGTTATATGATCATAAATGTATATAAAATAACAATATGTGCATTGGATCCTAAACCATAGTTTCTCCCACATTGTCCACACCTCAGGCTTTTAATTAATCTATAGCATGACCCTATAATAGATAAAAATGTATACATATATATTATCATAAAATTTTCAGAATAAAATGATTGCATATATATCTTTTGACTTTTCAGGGGGGGTCAAAAGTATGCTATATTGCTGATTGTCTCTCTAGATCCCTCTCTATCCTCCCTACCTTTCCTTCCCCCTCTCTCTTGCCCCCTCCTCCACCTACATGTCTAAGGTTCAGCCAGGTTTCTGTGAGTGGAATATCAAAGAATCTCAGTTGGGGCAGATTACATTAGTAGAACTGTAAATCTTCTGTAGAAGAGATGATTGTTTAAATAATAAAGAAAAGCCACTCACCCTTATTAAAGGTTTTATTTCCTTAAGTGCATTCTTCCACAATGTGGACAATCATGTTTCTCTGGCATAATTTGACATAATTAATGCATGCATTTATATTTGCAAGGACCTTTCCTTTTCATGTCATAAGCCTTATTCATCTTCATATCTACTATTCACTAGCAACTTCTATCTGTTCTTAAAATAAACTGTAGTTCATTAAATATTCAGAGCACCAAATTTGCAAAAATGCATAGAATTTTTTCATGTTTAATAAATAACATTTTCCTCCAACTCTCTTTGCTATTGTCCATAAAGATTATTGTACTTTCCTTGTCTTAGTTTTAATACAAATATTCAGCAATACTTGACTTAGTTTTCTTGAGATTTTTCCAGTAGCCTTACAGGCATATACTCTTAAAATCCACACCACTGCAATCCAGTCTTGTTTTCTGTAGGATTTGAGTCCTCTCTGTTTTATTTGCATTTGTGAGAAGTTCATTTCTGTCCCTGCTCCCATCACAATGAGCCATTCCAAATCATGCTGGTGTATACTTGACGATTCAATCAGCTATACTTTATACCAGTATAGTTGCATGTAGGGACATGTTTTAGTCAGCTTTTTTGCTTCTGTACAAAAAGACTTGACAAGAACAATTTTAGAGATAGAAAAGTTTATTTTGGGGCTCATAGTTTCCTAGGTCTCAGTCCATAGACAATCAATTCCATTGTTCGGGATCCAAGACATGGCAGAACATTGTGGTGAAAGAATGTGGTGAAGGAAGCAGGTCAGGATGTGGGCACCGGGAAGCAGAGAGAGAGCTCCGCTCACCAGGGACTCAATATATACCCTAAAGGTATGCTCGCAGGTACCCACCTGCTCCAGCCACACTCTAACTGCCTATACTTACCACCCAGTTAATCTCTCAGGGATTAATGTAATGTAATTGCATTAATGTAATCCCAACCATTTCACCTCTAAACTTTCTGGCATTGTCTCACACACCAGCTTTTGGGGATACCTGATATCTAAACCATAACAGAACACCCATCAAAATTCCCAGCTATTGCATCAGTCTAAGCTTATGATACTTTCAAAATTTAAGCGTACCTCAGACTCTCTCCAAAAGAGCTCAGAAAGTAGTCAAGCACTCTTTAGGCGAAATCTGTGGGGGTTGTGTTTTGTGCTTTAGGTTAGCAGACTGCTGCAGTGTTAATGAAAACACATGCAAAACTGCACTTGCAGTCCTTTATTTTCCTTAAATAAGTGCCCATTAACGATAACTATATGATAATTAATGAGGAAGGAAGGGAGTACTGGGGAGATGGTTTGTCAATATTGTAGTTAGGTCATTCATCTGTGGAGCAGTGATATTCACCTACTTTCTCCTTTGCTGCAGAGGTATAGAGTTAATATTTCACTTCTTATTTTAGACACACTCTCAAGCATTATTTTAAACAGGCAAACAGGGACCACTTCCAAGATAAAGAAAGTCACCATTCTGTGCTGATGAATTCATAATGAAGGGAATCTTTGTTCCAAATGGACTTCTACAAAGCACCATTCCCCTGAAATTAATGTTCCTAAGTACGTGGGGAGAACTGGCTAATGAATGTTAAATTAAGTTGTAACATACTTAGAGACATGGGTGATGTTTATGTGACACTAGTTTACTTTAAAACACTCCCTATTGACCTTTACAAAAATAATATGAGAGCAATTTCAGATGAATATTTACAATAGGTAGAAATAGTTCTGAAGTGCTAATTCCCAAACCACTGTTTTTGAAATGCCCTGCTTTTTGATCTACATTTTCATAGGCTTTTTCAGGCAGACAAGCAAGAATGCAAGATCCACAAGACGGTTTCTTAGTGGGGAACAGACAGCACCTGCAGCCCACAGCAGGCAGGAAGCAAGCAGACCAGGTTGCTGGAAAAAGTTTCCATTTTGTCACATGACACAAACATTCACGCTACTGGCCACATCCTGAAAATACATAAATCCAAAAGGAATATATCATTTTGAGTGAAAAATTGGTAGATAGTAATACTTGTTACTTTTACATTAAAGACACATTTTTTAAAAAGTAGTTCTTTTTATTGATGAATATTGTCTTTGCCACTGATTTTTCTCTTTTCAGCCTATGTAGTTGCTAGATGGGGGGATGTTTTAAATCGAAGCTGTAAAATAAGCATAGTTAGCTAACAAGGATTTTTACTTCATTTACATTCATTACATATTATGAGTTTAATTACCTTCCTCAAATAATACCAGTAAGAAGGAAAGATGCTGAAGAAGGCGTACTTCTCTGATGATTTTATTGATTGTGACTGATGGATGGCATCAACATTTCATAGTGAAGAATCATGGTTTTGTTACATCAGGAAAATTAAATTGGGAGAGTTATTTTCTTTCCCAGTGATAGTGGCAGTTAGAATATTTCACCTGTAATGAGATGTGTGCGTTCTGTGCCATCGTGAACCACGGCTCAGCCATTAAATATATGTAAATGAAGAGAAACACAAGAGAGCCCGGGCATAATAACGTGCAGAACAGAGAAATGGATCCTGGAAAGTGATTAATTTATTTGATGATGCCTCAAGTGAGGAATTTTAGGTCACAAATGAAGTGACAGAATGACAAATTACCATTTTAAAGAATTTACTGGGCATCATTACTGAACAATTGTCAGGTAGTTTATGGTGGCTGAGAAGATGGTATAAATATAGATCTTTTCCTTATCTGAGATGAATTATTAATCACCTTTTTAAAAATCTTTGTGAGTGATGGTTGGCTGTCTGATTGGAAATAATGTGTTCTACAATTTTAACTAAATTCTAATATGATATGTAACAGGAATCTTTACAATTAAAGTCTCAGTGGAGAGTGGTAGGAGGTTTACAGTCAATTGCAGTTTTAATGTGATAGAAGAGGATGGATCCAGCAGCATATTTCAATAGATTTCCTTAGGTATATTATCCCTGCTGTGATGTTATTCAAATGTTTACAGTTTATTTTCATTTGAAAAATGACATTCAGATACTCAAATTGTTTTCCTTGGTTTATTAGTTAATGAAAATGAAATTCTAGTAATTACTATAGTTTTGCAGCCTGCAACATTATTTAAAGTGAAGTGACTGGCTTTGTCAGCTGCATTGTAAATGTCGTCTTCCTGTGTTTTGTTCCATTTTTATTTGCTTTATCTATGTCATGTCCCTTCTCTGTCTATATGTCATCATATCTAATACCAGGGACAACTAGTGTGGAAGAAAATTTGATATTTGAAATGAAGACATTTTCTCATTTCTTTTGTTTTCATAATTAAAACATATTCTAACCTATTTTGTAAACAGCACTAAAAATATCAAAAATAAAAGCAAACCTCCCCACTATGAGATATAAAAATCTGAACACATTTTTAAATGTCTATATGTATTAGGCTACTTAAGCCATTTTATATGCCTACTCATGTATGTGAGGTAGGATCCTCAAATGAAGTATATTTGTGATGCAAAGTTCTTCATTTTTATGAAAATTAGGTATTTGTTCTTTAAATGGTGTATGCTAGATAGCTAACAAAGTAGAACTATTCAGAGGACTATTTTTGAGAAGTGTGTTTATAAACCAAGCAAATAAAAGTTGTTGTTTTGTTTTTAGATGCAAGACATAAAATGAGTAATCTTTCACCTAGAAAAAAGGTTGAAATTTTACTCCTTTCTTGCTATTATGTAAACCTCTTCATTTTAATCTTTATTCATTATAAGAGTATTTGAAATTTTTAAGTAAGTATTCCCTTTGTTACCTATGACTTCTTACACTGTTGAACTGGCAAGAATTTTACATTTTGAATGTTCACACTACTTTTTAACTCCTTTTGCTTTTACTGCCTTTATCTGTGGGGAGAAGTAGTATTTTACTGAAACTGTTATATAAAAAAATATGTTTGTGCTTTTGGTGTGGTCTATCATGATCTGATCTACAAATGGCAAGCCTAGTTCAGGTACCATATTAGGGAAGGTTGGTGCTTCTATAAGACATGATCCATTCCCATCAAGGATGGTCAGGTTTTTCCTAATGTCCATATAGCTCCTTTCAGGTTAATTTCCACCAGTATTTCTCCATCAGAGATGGCCTCTCTTTTCTCCTATCTTTTATTCTTGTTTACCACCGAAAATATAAGCATGCAAACAAATGAATGAAAGCAAATGCTTCCTGGAAAATTCAACTCTTATATAAAGTACTATTATTCAGGTTGGACATTTTAACAAAGCACAGTTCACAGTGATCACAAGTATGTCTGAGGAGAGAGGGACTGTTTTTTGCGAATGAAGTCCCGCTGCACACTTTAAATACCTTTCATCTTCTGCCAACTTGCATCAACTGTCAGAGGGAGTTGCAAAAAGGAAATGAAGACACCCAAAGCATTGAGAGATCAAGAGAAAAGATTTGTAGGTAGAAGAGTAAAGAATAGATTTTAAATAACTTAAAGACATGGAAAAGAGATGCTTTATGAAATACAAGACAATGATTTTTGGCTCATTGCGTGGTTTAGATGTATGAAGGAAGAAGAAGAGGAGCTTTTAATTAATGAAATACCAATGTTCAGTATCTGTGAAATGCACACAGATAAAAAGAATATTTTGTGCTATTCCCTTAAGAATCTTACATACTAATGAGCAATTGGGCCATAAAATAAAACAAACAAATTTAAAAAATCTAGATGTAACTGTACCATTTTTTCCCTACTAAAATCTATGTAGTGCTTTTTAGTCTGTTAATGAGATAACCCTGGTCCCTGCAATCAGAATGGGCTTGAGATCCAGATCTAACCATTAGAAAGCCTAATATGGAGCTAAAGCAGTGCCAAGTTAGGTTACTGTTCTTAGTTTTTACTATGGATGCAAGGAAAGAGAATTATTCTCTCTTCCCTGAGACTACCATGCAAGGATGACTTAAACTTAGAATTATTTGCAGCATCTCCTTTCTTCACTCCATCTATGAAGAAATCCACATGCAAAAGAAGAGATTAGGAACAAAGTACACTAAATGACATTGAAGTAGACACTTCCTTTCTCAATAAGACTCCCATAGTTCAAGAATTAAAGCCAAGAATCAATGAGTGGGATGGCATTAAACTGAAAAGCTTCTGCTCAGCTAAAGATTTAATCAAGAGTACCAAGACAGAACTACAGATTGGGAGAAAATCATTGTATGCTATGCTTCCAACAGGGGACCAGTATCCAGAATATAGAAAGAACTCAAAAAGCTAAGTACCAAACCCACAAATAATCCAATCAATAAGTGGGCTGAACAGAACTAAACTAAACCAAACTAAACTAAATGGAACTAAACTAAACAGAAAATTCTCAACAGAGGAAGTCCAGAACACCAATAAATATATGAGATAATGCTCTATATCACTAATAATCAGAGAAATACAACTCAAAACTTCCCTAAGATTCTACCTCACTCCAGTCAGAGTGGCAAAAATGAAGAATACAAACAATAACAGATTCTGGAGGGGTTGTGGGGAGAAGGGAACACTAACACACTACTGGTGTAACTGCAAACTTGTACAGCCATTCTGGAAAGCAGTGTGGAGACTCCTCAAAAAACTAGTGATGGAACTATCTTAAAACCCAGATATCCTGCTCCTGGGTATTTTCTTAAAAGAGCTAGAATTGGCATACTACAGAGACAGAGCTGTGTCATTGTTTATAGCAGCTCAATTGACAATAGCTAAACTATGGCAACCAATCCAGGTGATCCGCACTGGATGAATGGATTAAAAAATTGCAGTACATACGTATACAGTGGAGTTCTACTGTGCTATTAGAATGATATTATGACATTTGCCGGCAAATGGATGGAAACAAAAAAAGTTATGTTGAGTGAAATATCTCAAACTCAGAGACTTAAGAGCCAAATATTTTCTCTCGAGTGGAAGCTAGTGTAAAACCTAAGACAGGATGATAGTTAGCTGAGTTTGAGTAATAAACTCATCATAGTTGAAAATGCACATAAGCTGGTGGAACCACATCTAGGAAGGTGGGGGGAGAAGGGAGGGAAGGGAGGGACAAGGGGAGTTATCCATACAATGAGGAATATTCAACTTCATTAGAAGCCTAGCTATACACAAGCAGGCAGAGAAACTTAGAAATGTCAACAATTATTATACACATATACATTCATTTCAAAACTGTAGTACAGTAGGATTTCAGAGGAGACATGAGTTCAGGGAATGGATGAAGGGGGTAGATCGTGGTCTAGGATCAGCCTTAACTTACTATCTCACTATGTCCATATCCATGTATTCCTGAATATGTAACAAGTCCTTCCAATATGTAAAACTATGTCGAACTAATAAAGAAAATTAAAAAAAGAACAAGATATAAAGGTAGCTAAACGATGTGACAAGGAGAGAAATAAAGGTAGAGAAGAACAGAGATGGGCAATGAGTGAAAGAGTCAAATTGAAAAATGTGAAATTGAGTGACTCCATGGAATCCATGGGGCTGCACATCCCAGTAACCTGAGCTAATGAGTTCTTTTCTTTATTATTATTTCTATTATTGTAACTTTCTATAGAATCAATTTCCGAGACCTGTAATTCTAAAAATTCCTATTAATATAGTTTTGGGAAAGGTCCAGATATACAAAAAATACAAAGAAATTTAAAATAAGATTTCATCATTTTTGTCTTCTAAATTAAAAAAAAAATTATAAATGACCAAAGTCTTTGGAATAGATACTACAATGAATGCACTCATCTTCAGCATGCACAAGTCTTCAGTGAGAAAAGATATTGTGAATAAGAAGTCTGAAATATTATTTATAAAATGTCCAGACATTTCTCATAAATCTACAACTGAGATGTCAGAGGAGCTTTTCCATACTGAAATGACTTAACTATGCTCATTGCTTCTCTTTCCTTCAGGATTGATTCATTCCAGGAGCAGCACTTCTCTGACTGCCTTTTTCCCTCCAAACCCTTGCAATGGTATAAAAAAGCAATCTAATCAAAAAGCTCTAGACACCACTTGCCTACTGTCTATTTTCCCAATCTTTTATTATAATAAAAATTTCAAACACATATAAAGTGAACACTTGTGTCTCTACTACCCAGATTCTACCAATGATATTTTACTATGTTCATTTTTTTCATATATCTAACCATCCACTTAACAATCTATGATTTTTAATGTACTTTCAAGTAAATTGCAGACAATATTTTGCATCTGCTAAATATTTCTGCATACCTATCATTAATTAGCAGTTACTACTTGTTTATCAGATTTTTCTCCTAAAGTAAATTTTGCATATGAAGATATGTATAGTTGTAAAATTGCTGATTTTTTTTTAAGAGGACAGAGAGAGGGAGAAAGAGAGAATCAATTTTATTTAGTTTTTCATGTGGTTTTTGTTGCTTCAACACTTCATTGTGTATGTGGTTCTGGGTTCGAACCCATGTCCTTATGCATGCCAGGCAAGTGCCTTAACTGCTGAGCTATTGCTCCAGCCCCCTTGCTGAGTTTTGATAAATACATACATTTGTATAACCCAAGTTCCTAACATAGGACATTAGAGTCACCTCAGAAAATTCCCTCATTTCCTTCCCAATCAATATTTGAATTTTACCTACAACAAAGCAAACTGCTGTTTTGATTTTTCCCAGCCTATGTTTTATATGTTTTAGAATTTAATATAAAAGGGAATAATACAGTATTCACTATTCTCTCCATGATTTCATTGTGCAAACATTTGCTGAGATTCATCCTTGCATGTATCAGTAGTTCGTTTCATTTGATAAGTAGCATTCTGAATACACTGCAGTTTGTCTACCTATTTTCCTACTGATGGACAATGGGACTTTTTCCAGTTTGGGGTTATTTTGAATAAAGCTGCTATGGACATTCTTTTTATGGACATGATTTTATTAATTTTTAATAATACACATGAGTGAAATTGCTGGATAGTAGAGTAGGTGCATGGTAGTTTTTAAAAGAAATTGGAAAAGGTTTTTACAGTATCCTTATGTCATGTTGTATTCCCACCATCAGTAAATAAAAATTCTGGTGGTTTCACTCTCCCAGCAATATCTGCTCTTCTCAGGTATTTAGCTTAGGCTCACTTGCAGTTTTGCTTCTCTAGATTTTTCCTCATCTCCTTAAGTTCTTCACCGTTCTTTTTTCTTAGTTTTTGAACATGCTCTATTATTTACCTTCTTGAAACACAAAGCAAACAAACATTACCAGCAAATGTCACCATCCAGCCACTAAACTATTCCTCTACTCTTGATGGCAATTAAACTTATCCCCCTTATCAATTATGCAGCCTCTACTTTCTCACTTCTTACTTCTATACCCTGGGGTTCCTCAGCCCTTGTTTCTTTTCCCTAATCTGCTTTCACTCTTCACCCTCTCCTTAGGGAACAGCACCAACTTCTGTGATTTTCAAATCTATCTGCATGCCAACAATTCTAAAATTTGCAAACCTGCACTGACCTGTAAGTTCCATCATTCTACTTTTCGTGTTCATTTGTTGAGGATTCTGGTCCCTCAAAGGCACCAAAGGCAGGTTTTGAACTCCTGCTCTGGCAAGTGTGCTGTTCCTGCGGGATTCTTAGCAGACTCTATATTTCCTGTTCTTCCTACCTATGCAAACATAACAAAGAAAGAAACAAAACAAATAATTTCAAAACCCAGGTAATAAAAGATATAGCTCAGGAAAACTAAAAATGATTTTAAAATATATCACAAGTGCCTAATGTCTAATATAAAATTAGACAGTACTGAAAGTGAATGAAAAATTCATTTATCAGTACTTAGTGGATTTAGCTAAAATTGGTCACAATGGAGAATTTACATCCTTAAAATGTTCATATCGCAAAAAAATTGGTAAACATGGATGAATTAAGCAATTGAATTCAGCTAATAGAAAAGGGACAAAAAACCCCCCAAATAAATAGAATGAAAGAAATAAAAAGCAGAAAATAATAGAACTGATGTAAGAAGCAAAGCAACTAGCATGATCAAAAAACCCCAAAAGAATTATTTGAATAGAACAATAAATTTGTCAAATCTCCAGCAAGACTTACTGAAATAAAAAGAGTAAATCCCAAATAAACAAAATTCCAATTAAGAAAGCGGGCATAGATACAGTAGAGATTAAGAAGATAATAATATTATGAAGAACATTTATGCCAATAAATTGGGAATTCAAAAATGCAGAGTAATTTGTAATATTCCCAGCAAAATTTTGTCTTCCAGTACAAGCCCAAGAAGAAATAAAAAATCTGATTTGATCCTAACTCTTAAATGTGCTAAAATAGTATGTAAAGATCAGTACATAAAATAATTCACAAATTTTTACAGTATGATTCAATTAAATATTCAAGAGTCACCAGTTAATACCGAACATAAAGTATTCTAAAGACAATAAAATGGAGGAAATTTCATAAAGTGCACACAACCATGTGTGGTTGGTATAACATTGAAACCAAAATACAAGAAAAATTATAGGTGCATATCAAGCATACACATAGGTACAAGAATCATTAACAAAGTGTCAGTAAATGAAATCTATCAGTATAAAATATTCTCATAGAAATGCAAATGATTTAAAATTGCTAATGTTATCAACTTAATACTCTTTCTTGATCATTTCAAAGGGATAAGAATAACTTAAAAGATGCAGGGAGAAACATCTGGTCAAAGTAGACATAAATTTATAATGAATATGATAAACAGAAACCAACTCTTTCAAAACTAGGAACACAAGGGGAAGTTTTAAATTTATTTAATTTATTTTAACTTATATGTAAAAACAAAAATAGTACATATTTATGTGTTACTATCTGATGTCTTAATACATGTATACATTATGAAATGTTTAAATCAAGTTTAGCATATCTGTCTTCCAAAATATTTACCATTTAATTATGGTGAAAACATTCAATATTCTTCCTTCTAGCTTTTTGATGTATATAGCACTTTGTCATTATCTAGAGTTACCCTACTAAGCAAGAGCACAAGAATCTCCCACTCCTATCTATCTGTGAGTTAGTACTAATAGATTGACCTTTCCTTATCTCTCCCACCCACTGCACCTCTCAACTTCTGGTAACCATCCTCGTATTCTTAACTTTTTAATATTCCATATATGAATGAGAACATTATATATTTGTCTCTCCGTACATGGCTATTCAAATTGCTATAATAATTTATAGTTCCTTCTATGTTGTCACAGATTTCATTCATTTATGGCTGAATAGTATTCTGTTGCGTGTATGCACCACACTTTATCCATTCATCAATTGGCAGGCACTTATGTAGTTCCAATTTATTGTCTATTATGAATTGTGCTGCAATGAACTTGGGAGTGCAGATGTCTCTTTGACAGATTGATTTTCTTTCCTTTGGATATGTATCCCATAGTGGGATTGAAGGATTATATGGTAGTTCTATTTTAATTTTTTTTTTTGTGGAACCTCCATACTCTTTTCCCTAATGGCTCTACTAGTTTACATTCCCACTAACAGTATGAAACTGTTCTTTTATCTACTGATCCTTATCAACACTTATTTTCTCCATTTTTTGGATTATGGTCATTCTTCCTGGAGTAAAGTGATATCTCATGATAGATTTAATTTATATTTCTTTGATAATTATTGGTGTTAAAAATTTTTTTCTCATATACCTGTTTGTCATTTTTATGTCAAATGAAATACAAATGTCTTTTAAAGAAATGTCTATTTAGAGTATTATACATTTTATTTACTACTTTTTATTTTTTGGTACTGGGGACTGAACCCAATGGTGCTCTACCACCAAGCTACAACCACAACCCTTTTGTTTTTCATTTTTATTTTTTTTAGATAGCTTCTCCCTAAGTAGTCGAATTCACCCTCAAACTTGAAATACTGCTTCAAATTCCTGAGTCAAAGGGATTACAGGCATGTATCATCATGCATACTCTATTGTCCATTTTTAAATCCTGGTGTGTGTTATTTTATTTTTTTATTTTGGATTTTTAAAATATATTCTAGATATTAACCCCTTGTCAGATATATAGTTGGCAAGCACTTTCTCTCATTCTGTTGGTTGTCTCTTCACTATTTGAATATTTCATTAGCTTGGTAGAATCTTATTAGTCTAATATAATTCCATTTGTCTGTTCTTACGTTTGTTCCCTATGCTTTTGGAGTTTTGTCCAAAAAGAACTCTTGCCCATTCTGATGTCCTGAAAGAGTCCCCCTATGTTTTTGTCAAATAGTTGCTTTTAAACGTTTAGCACATTTTGAATTTATTTTGAAACTGGTGAAAGATAGGAATCTAATTAAATTATTCTCCATATGGATATCCAATTTTCCCAGCACCATTTATGGAAAAGACTGTGCCTTCTCCAATGCTTGTCTAGGTATCTTTGTTGAAAACCGATTGGCTATAGATGTGTGAGCTAGTTCCAGGTTCTCCACTCTGTTCCATTGATATGTTTCTGCTTTTATTGCAATACCAAGCTGGTTTGATTACTATAGCTTTGTACTATATTTTGAAGTCAGGTAGTGTAATACTTCTTGCTTTGTTCTTTTTGCTCAAGATGGCTTTAACTATTTCAGACTTTCATGATTATGTATAAATCTTAGAGCAGGGATCAGTGGCCCTGGGAGACTGAGGATGGAAAATCACAAGTTCCCAGGATCAACAACTTGGTGAGACCCTAAGCAAATCTGTGAAACCCTATCTTAAAATAAATGATACAAAGGGCTGGGAATGTGGCTTAGTGACTGGTTAAGCACCCCTAGGTTCAATTCCAGGTACCAAGAAAAAAAATCATAAAACTTAGAATTATTTGTTTTTTCTAATTCTGTGAAGAAGGCCATTATTTATTTTGATAGATCACTTTGGGTCATATGAACATTTGAACAATATTGATTCCTGTTAAAAATTTTTGAAATAATTACATTATAGTTTATATCATATATTATGTCTGTTAATATTTGCTTCCTATATCTAGTTGCTCCAATATTGGATTCTATCTTTTGTGTACTTTTTCTCCACTAGTGGAAACTTGCTCCTTCTCTGATGTCCAAGGTTGAGGGAGACCAGGTGAAGGCAATCAGTCTCCTTGGCTTACCCATTCTCAGTAGCCCAGTCCTCATTTACTTACCTGGGGAAAACTGCTGTCTACTCCTCCCAGCCCAGTATCACCTTGTTGGATCTGGTGTCAGGTGTCAAGTCTAAAGCCTGGATGGGGTAAGCAACTCTCTATGCAGCTTGGATTTGCTGGTGGGCGGGTAGAGAAATTACATGGGCAATCATTTCCTTCCTGCCTTCTTCAGTGCAACTGTTCTAACTTTATACTATAACTCAGTATTATGGTCTATCACCTGGCTTCTTTAGCCCTTGTATAGATAGTTTGGTGCATGAATTCGAATTGGTGTTACTGTGGGGAGAACATCAATAGAGGACAATATATAATTGTCATCTTGCTCTAAGAAGGGAAGCTCTTTAATCTAAAAAGAGTGTCTTTCGCAATCCTTCACCAAATTTTGAAATGTTAAACTTATTCCTATTAAAAATAGGAATATGACAAGAATGCTTGTTTTCACTTATTTCTTTTTTACACTTAATTGCATTTTGAAATCAGTACAGTGAGTTAAGAAAATAATGGGTATGGATATGTTGAACAAATGAAAATTGTCATTGTAGATATTATTGTCTATATGGACTATTGATAATAGTATCAATTAATAAAATAGGAGGGGTGTGTGTGTATGTGTGTGCACATGCATGCATACATAATTTCATTTTTTTGTGGTGTTGGGAATTGAACCCAGGGCCTCTTGCATGCTAGGTATGTTCTTCGTCACTGAGATTCATTCTCAACTCTATATATGCATATGTATAAAAGTACATTTATATAACCACATGTATCAATATATGTTAAAGAAAACTGACATAGCTATACTAATGTCAGTTAAGAATAGGCTTGGGTAATAATTATGCAGTACTTTTAAGAATAAATTTGAAATAGAAGATAGCATAATACAAAGAGACATGAACAGGAATTTCACATTGGAGGAAACTTGAGTAGTTAATAAACATGAAAAGATGCTCAACATTTTTGCACATCGTCTGGAAACTGTGTATGCTGTACAGGGAATTGTATGGAAGAATGTTTATACAAGTATTGTTTACAACAGCAATGCACGAAAGTCTGTTCCATAAGCAGATGCATAAATAAATTGAAGTACATACATGTAGTAAAAGGATACCATGCTGGTTGAGTAATGCACCTGTTTATGGAAGACTGCTACAAACATAAGATTTAGTAAAAACAGCATATCAAACTCAAAAATCCCATTTATATAAAATTAAACACTATATACAGATAATTCATATTTATGAATGCTTGCATATATAGTTTCAATATACTAATAGTTGAAAAAGGCTAATAGAATAAAGTGGTATGAACATGGAAAAATCTGATAGCATTCCCTATAAAACAAATACAAGGTACGTAATATAATGAGATAGACTGCAGAGAAATTATTAATTAGATGAAGTCTTAGAAGCTATAGTTTAATGTATTTTGGGGAATGGAAAGCATCTTAATTTTTCACTATGGAGTCAGAAATGTAAATAATCAGTCTTAGCCTGATGGCTGCTAGATTCAAACTCTGAAAGTTGACACTGGATTAGCTGCTTAAATTGTTTCACTTTTCTTGTTTTGAGTTCCATCCAGAGTTGAACATTTCCTTTAGGAATTCTCCCTAGTTTCTCTTTAATCTCTCTTAGACCATATCCTATGTTTTCAAATTCACTTAGCTTATTAAATACAGGTTAAAAATGGATCGCCATGCAAGAAACAGAATTTAGAACAATACTTCATTAATCAACAGACAGAAAGTTATCCCCCCTCTCAGTCAAAAAGGAAACAGTTCTTCCTAGGACCAATCTGGAGGCAAGATGAAATTATGTTATTATAAAACCTTCATACTCACTATATGAAATACTTGGGGTGCATTATGTTTAAAAGTTATTTTGCAACTAAAATAATACAATTATCAGTCTGAGTGACTGTAGATTTAAATAATGAAAAGCTGTGATTGAGTTTGATCTCTAAAACAATGAACATGATTAGAAAAACATGTTTCTTGAATTTGAGTGCTCAACTTTGTTTTGGAGTATTTTCTGCTGTTATCTTGATTATTTCCTCCCCAAAATTTCTTCATAATTTTTCTTGACATATTATTGGGCCTGTATTGGAATTCTTCGGACATAAACTGGACTTTCTTTTTCTGTCATTCATGTCTCTTAACTAGTACTCCATATTCAATATTCTTCCCTATTTTCAATCAAACTCAGGGCTTCACACATAGTAATTATATACTCTACTATTGAGCTATATTCTCACACCTTTCCAATATTTTTTATCAGGAATTATAGCTATACATAATATTGGAGCTCATCTGACATAATGAAACAATCATGGAATATAATTTCCTTCAATTCAGCCCCAGTACTTCCCTTTTTTCTTCCTTCCCTCCTTGTCCTGTACCCTTTCCTCTACACTACTGGTCTTCCTTCTATTTAATGATTTTTTTTATAATTTGTGCTTTTTAGGTATATGTAAAATGAAATTCACTGTTATTTTCATATATATACAAGGGGGTATTTAGTCAATTTCATTATCCGCCATTCTTCTTTTTTTTCTTCACTACTGTCTCTCCCTAAATCTTTCGTCTACTACATAGATCTCACTTCTTCTATTTCAATGGGACACCCTTTACTTCCCCCCTTTTTTTCTTACCTACCTTCAGCATATAAGAAAAAAACATTCAACACTTGAATTTCTGAATCTGCCTTATTCCTTATAGCATGATATGCTCCAGTTCTATTCTTTTATCAGCAAATGCTATAATTTAATTCTTTATGTCTGAGTAAAGCTTCATTTTGCATTTATATCTCATTTTTTATCCATTAATCAGTTCATGTGCATTTGGGCTGTATCTATAACTTGGCTATTATAAATTGCACTGCTATTATTATTCATGTATTTTATTACTATAGTATACTAATTTTAGTTGTTTTAGATAAATACTGAGGAATGGTATAGCTGGATCATATGGAGGTTTCATTTCCAGTGTTTTAAGGAATTTTCATACTGCTTCAGTGACTGTACTAAATTGCAGCCCCACCAACAAGGTCTAAGTGTAACTTTTCCCCCACATTCTTGCTAGTGTTTATTATTATCTGTGTCCTTTATAAATGCTATTCTGACTGAATTGAAATGAAATTTCGAAAGTAGTTTAACTTCATTTCCCTGATTGCTAGAGATGTTGAATATTTATTTGTACACTCATTGGCCATTTGTATTTCTTCCTTTGAGAAGTGTCTATTCTTTTGCCCATTTATTAATTCAGTTTCTTTTTTGGTGCTAAATTTTTGAGCAATTTATATATTCTGGATATTAAAGCCCTATCTGAGGAGCAGGTTGCAAAGACATTTTTCCCTTTTGTAGATATTCTCTTCATACTGTTAATCTTTTCCTTTGATGTGCAGAAGGTTTTTAAACTTGATGACATTCCACCTGTTGATTCTAGGTCTCATTTCTTTCACATTAGTAGTCTTGTTAAGGAAATTGGTGCCTGTGTCAATATATTAGAGTGTTGCTGTGATCCTACAACTTTTTTTAGTAGTTGCAGAATTTCTGGTTCAGTTCCAGGTCTTTTATCCTCTTTGAGTTGACTTTTGTGCAGGGTGAATGATAGGGATCAAATTTCCTTCTTTCCACGTGGATTTCCAGTTTTCCCAGCACTATTAGTTACAAAGATTGTGGTTGCTCCAACACATGTTAACATGTTTTTGGCACCTCTGTCAGGTGTCATATGGCTTTAAGTATGTGGATTTTTCTTTATATCTTCTTTTCTATTCCATTAGTCTTCATGTCTCTTTTTGTGTCAATGCCATGTTGCTTTGTTACTTTATCTCTGTAGTATAATTTGAGGTCTGATATTGTGATGCCTCCTGTGGAGCTCCTCTTGCTCAGGATTGGTTTGGTTATTCTGAATCTCTTATTCTTCCAAATGAATTTTAAACTGCCTTTTTTATGGTTCTCTGAAGAATGTCATTGTCATTTTGATGGGAATTGGACTGAATCTGTGCAACACTTTTAGTAGTATGCCTTTTTGATAATATTAGTTATGTCTATCCAGGAACATGGGAGGTCTTTCTATCTTCTAAGGTCTTTAATTTCTTTGTAGAGGTCTTGCACATCCTTGGTTATAATAATTTCAAGCATTTTATTTTATTTTTTGAGGTTATTGTGAATGGGATAGTTTTTCTTATTTCTTTCTCAGAAGTTTTATTATTGGAGTATAAGAAAGAGATTAACTTATGTATGTTGATCTTGTATTCTGCTACTTTGATGAATTTATCAGCTCTACAAGTTTTGTGGTGGATATTTTTGAGTTTTCTAAGTATAAGATCATGCCCTCAGCAGAGATAATTTTGCTTCTTTTTTCCCTATTTGTATTTCTTTCAATTCTTTCTCTTGCCTGATTGCTCTGGCTACAGTTTCAAGAGCTATGTTGAATTGGAGTGGTGAGAGTGGACATCCTTGTTTTGTTCCTGATTTTTTAAAATTTTTATATTTTTAAAACAAGAGGGAGAGAGAGAGAGAGAGCAAGAAAGAAAGAAAGATAAAATCAGTTTTATTTAGTTTTTCATGTGGCTTTCATTGCTCCAACACTTTGTTGTGTATATGGTGCTAGGGTTTGAACGCACATCCTTGTGCATGCCAGGCAAGCACTGTAACTGCTGAGCCACTGCTCCAGTCCTTGATCCTGATTTTAGAAGGAATGCTTTCAGTTTTTCTCCATTCAATATGATGTGGGTGTTGGGTTTGTTGTTTATAGCCTTTAGAATGTTGAAGTACATTTCTTCTATACCTAGTTTCTCTAGTGTTTTAGACATGAATGGGTGCTAGACATCGTCAAATGCTTTTCTTCATATCTATTGAAGTAGTCATGTAATTCTTGTCCTTAACAGTAGTTACATGGTGAATTGTATTTACCAATTTGCATATGTTGAACAAAACTTGCAATCCTAAAATGATACTCACTAGATCATGGGTACTATCTCCTTAATATGTTTTTGAAAGCAGTTTGCCAATACTTTATTAAGGAGTTTTTCATCTTTGTTCATCAGGGATGTTGGTACAAAGTTTTCTTTCCTTGATATGTCTTTGTCTGGTTTTAGTATCAGGGTGATTTTGGCTTCATAGAATGGATTTTTCAGTGTTTCCTTCTTTTATATTTCATGTAATAATTGGAAAATTGACATTAATTTCTCTTTAAAAGCCTACCAAAACTCAGCGGAGAATCCACCTGGTCCTGGGTTTTTCTTTGTTGGAAGACTTTTAATTGATGATTTAATCTCATTTCTTGACATTGGTCTGTTTTTGTTTTTTCTTTCTCTCCTTTTTTTTTTTTAAGAAAGAGGGACAGTGAGAGAGAGAGAGAGAGAGAGAAAGAGAAGGAGAGAAGCAATTTTTATTTAGTTTTTCATGTGACTTTCGTGGCTCCAACACTTTGTTGCATATGTGGTACTGGGGTTTGAACCCATGTACTCAGGCATGCCAGGCAAGCAACTTGACTGCTGAGCCACTGCTCCATCACTATTTATTCTCTTTAACTTCATGGTTCAATTCGTGTAGGTCATTTTTGCCTAGAAATTTGTCAATGCCTTCTAGATTTTTTAATTTATTGGAGTATACATTGTCAAAATATTTCTAATGATGCTCTAGAAGTATATCTAGTGATCTCTCTTTTTCACTTCTAATTTTGTTGATTTGAATATTCTCTCTCTCTTTCTTTTGGTTATTTTGGCTAAGGGTTTGTCAATTTTGTTTATTATTTCAAAGAACCAATTCTTTGTTTCATTGATCCTTTGTATTTTTCATTCTCAATTAATTTCAGCTCTGCTCTTAATTATTTCCTGTCTTGTACTGAATTTGGAATTAGTTTGTATTTATCTTTCTAAGACCTGAAAATTTAACATTAGATTATTATTATTATTATTATTATATTTTTAATGTGGGAACTCAGGGACATAAACTTTCCTCTTAGAACTGCCTTTCTTCTGTTCCAGAGATTTTTTTTATGTTGTATCATTTGTTTCTACATTAAAAATAATCTTCCTTGATTTCTTCTGTGATCCATTCCTCAATCAAAAGTGTACCATTCAATATCCAGTTGTTAAGATGGTTTCTGTTTTTGATCTTGCCATTGATTTCTAATATTATTCAATTATAATGTTATAGGATGCAAGAAATTATTTCTGTATTTTTGTATTTGATAAGATATGCTTTGTGCCTTAAAATATTAACTATTTTAGGTAAAGTTCAATGTGCTTCTGAGAAGAAAGTGAATTTGGTTGTTGATGAATGAAATATTCTATAGACGTCTGCTATGTTCATTTTCTTGTTCTGAAGTATCTTTATATCTGGATGAATCATTTAATAGTAAGAGTGGTGTGTTGAAATCATCCAGTATTATTGCATTGTGGTTTATTTGATTCTTTAAATTGAGAAGGATTTATTTTATGTACATAAATACTCAAATTTTTGCAGCATAAATATTTACAATTATTATATCTGGTTGTTGGATGATTTCCTTAACTAGTATGAAATGATTGTCTTTGTCCCTTTTAATTAGTTTTGACTTGAAGTCTATTTTTATCTGATATGAGAATAGTTACCCCTGTTTGATTTCAGTTTCTGCTTGTATGATATATTTTTCTCCAACCTTTCACCCTCTTTCTGTGGATGTCTCGGCTTGGCAGTGAATCTCTTATAAATAATACATGATTTGGTCTTATTTTTTAATCCATTCTGGCAAAATCTGTCTTGTTTTGGAGAGTTTAGAGCACTTATATTCAGTTTTATTTTAAAGAGGTGATTTTTATTTCCTGCCATTTTGATTTTTTTCTGAAATATATATTCAAATTTTTTTGAACAACCATACAAGTTTATAATAAAATAATATAAAATATGTATAGTTTCTGGATACTAGATTTACCCCCAGGAGTGCCCCCGCCAATTACCCACCCATATCCCTCCCTTCCCTTACCCACAATATCTCTAAAAAAGTATTAGGCTGTATAACATTACACCTTATCTGGATTTAACACATGATAATAGACCATCTTTCTGAATGGCAAGGGTCTAGTTCCAATCTCCACAGATGAGTGGAAACATTCGACCCTTGGTTCTCTGGGTTAAGCTGATTTTACTAAACATAATTTCTTCCATAGCCATCCATTTACCTTCAAAGGCTGCAATATCATTGTTTCTAATGTGTAAAATTCCATGGTATTTATGTACCACAGTTTTTGGATCCATTCTTCCAGTGAGGGACATCTGGGTTGTTTCCATAGTCTAGCAATAGTAAATTGAGCTGCTATGAACATAAATATTG